>JARHVA010000885.1:2667500-2975000 GCA_037957365.1 Torreya grandis | reverse complement strand
TGGCATCATATCAAGCTAATGTCCTTATATTTTTGATAAACTCCTTAGTGCGAGTTGTGGCCTATGAGAGAGAAGCCTACATAGAGTTACAAGTCATTGAGGGATGTTTGCATAAGTGGTTGAAAGTGTGTGAAGTCCTACAATATTGAGGGAGTTTGTGAGAAACTCAGTTTGGATTTCATTTTAGGTTATGAAAAAGGACCTATTGATTGATGGTGAGATATGTCACATAATATAATGGCATGTCAGATGGATAAATTGACCAAGATGATGAAACTGTTCTAGTAGAGACTAGACATGATGGGAAAGACTGCACATGGTGATGACAGCGCAACTACATGTGATGTTGATGAGGAAGAGTTGATGGTGGGTTTGTTGTCCCTATAAGAATGGATATATGTTTTAGATAGATTCTAAGAAATTATTGTAAAAGAGGCTAGCATATGAAAGAGACTAACCAAGGTGATGGTGGAGAAAAAAGGTAAATCCTTTAATGATAATTTTCTATTTTTTGAAATAAAAGTTCAGAATAGCTCATGACTTTGATAATTGAGCTAGAGACATGTTTTGTTAATGATAATATAATTGAACCCATTAGGGTGAAGGATACATGTAAGCAATTGTGTGGAGTTGTAGTATTGTATTGTAAATATCTCCAAGTGATGAGACAAAAGAAGGGCAAGAAGAATTTTATGAGTGGGAACATATGGTTTCCAAGATGTTGGGGCATTTTTTACACCTAAAATTGTATCTAAGATGGTTAAATAAGATTCATGTGAAGAGTCTTAAAAGTGGATGTGAAGAACATAATGCCAACAAGGGAAATAAGAATGTAGAATTTCCATGTGATCAGCCAAGGACTACTTTAAGAAGTATCATGGAGATTTATAGGTACACCAAAGAGGAACAAGTTGTCTTGAAAGGCAATGATGAGAGGCTTCTATATGTAGAGCCTAGTTCTAAATTTTAGAATAGAATTGTGGAAATGAGTTGTGAGCAGCCCATAGATGGAAGAATTATTGTGAAGGATAATGAAGAGGTGGTACATTGTCCACTAGAAGTTAGAGACCCATTTTTTTATGATGGACAAGTGGCTCTGAAAACCCATGACTAGGAAAATTCTTATTTTTCCTTGGTTTATGATGGCAATGAGATTATCAATTTTAATTTGGATGGTAGTGAGGTTGAAGATAACCAAGTTATGATACATTTTCCATGAGTGAAATAATGGATGTGAAGATAAATGGTATCCATGTAGAGTTTCAGATAGAGGAAAAGCAGCCAAGTAGAGTTTCACATTTCCCTGGTAGAAGCATTAGATGTAGAGGTTGTGTAAGTAAGTGCACATAATAATATAATTGAGAAGGTTCATCTATGAAAAGGATATAAAATCATAGGTGTTACTGAGGAGAATAAATCCTTAGAGGTAGATGACTTGGATCTTTTGAGAGCTCATTGTGAGAATGAAAAGCATGAAAAACATGCTAGTATTGGTGAAGGGTTGGACAATATGCCTTTGGAGGATGATGAGATAGTTTATGAGGTGAATGAAGGAACTCTTATTTTACTTAATATGTTTATGCATTGTTTAGGTTCATCCATGTATAGTATAGATAAGATAAGGACTAAGTATGGAGAGGTCTAGCATGTTCATTGGTATGAGAGGTGAAGTGAATAAGTTGACCAAGAGATAAATATGATATAATTAATTGCAAACTTGGTTGATGTTGATGTTCTATCCAATTTGGAGGGTCTTAAAGATAATTGAGAGACAAGAAAGTGTTATAGAACATGGTAACAATTTGGTTCTCAAGGATATATGTAGGTGAAGGCTTAATTATAGTCAATGGGGAAGAAAAATAGCTAAAAGTTCTTGGATAAGACTTTTATAATACAAATCTTGTTGTGGAGAATTCTTGTAACATGGTGAAGGATAAATTGGATAATTTAAGTTTGAGATCAACTCAAGTGTGTGATAAATAACCTGATGTTGTAGGTGTGGAGAGTGAGTTCCTTGAGCTCAACAAATGGAAGGAGTTGTTAATGTGTATGACAGCCCAAGCATGTGAAGAGGAAGCTAAATTTGTAGTTAAGATAAAGATATTAATTTCTATAGAAATGTGGACAATGAATAATGATAAGGTAATTACTATCTTTGAGGTGATATTACATGATATGGGGTACCATTTAGATGCCCTTATGTATGTTGATTCGATTGTGTTGAAATTAGGAGTGATAAATGAGATTACATCCATGAGAAAGCAACTTTAAATGGCAATTTGTGATGTTGTGATGGATATAAAAGTTTATTAGACAAGGTGTAAACAAATCCAAGTGGACTGTAGACACCAAAATTATGTCACACATGTGTGTAACTCCCTTTATTGAAACCCACCTTTGAGCCCCTTTTTAATAAATAATTATTAGCCTCCCTAACCTATGCCTTTACCCCTCACACATTTAATTAATTTAAAATATTTAATTAAGTTAATTAAAAACCCCTTTTGCCACCTTACCTGGCCACCTCATCCTAAGAGTAATTCTCACCTCAAAAATAAATTCCTAACCAACTACATCCTTCTTAACCTCCTATATCTACCATTTTATAATGGATATCACACTTGGCATGAGAAACAACAAAAAATAGGCTAAAGATAGTAAGTTTACTTATTCCCATGTCGTTAACATTATCAACACATGGCCAATGTCATTGTAATCACCGATGTCAGTTATATAAACCAAACTCCAAACTAATATTTAGGTCAGCAAAAAGCAAGAAAACTAATTATTATTTACGTACAAGCTTTTGGTATTCAAATTTTTACATCTTGGCTTACTTTTATCTTGCATAAGTCAATCCAAATCAGGAACCAATCTCTTGAGAGCTAGCATCACCTACTTATTTTCTCTATTCAAGACACTGGTTTGGCAAGCCTGATAGGAGCCATCTATTTGGCACTTATCATTCAATCACCTCTGTAGCTAAGTACATCACGTGTTCTATAAGTCTCTAATTAGTCACTTTACAATCACTTTATATCTACTACTTGTTGATTTATACATTCTTGACTGAACCCTTGTGAAGGAGTTATAAAGCTTCCCCACTTGCTTCCCCTTGTTCTAACACACCAAACCTCTTACCAGATCCATCTAAACAATACTCTCTCTCTCTCACAACTCTCCCTCAACCTTCCAAACCTGACCAAAACCCTTTCCCAGACCCATAAAAGCCTTCTACAATCTCTTAGGCAATTATTTCCCCTACCGATGTCAAAAATAGTTCCCACCAATATCAATCACTTGATAATTGACCTCGGTAGCATAACCAACATCAGCAAATATGGATTTCTAGTAACCATTTTGAAACCTACCCAAACAAATTCCAAAATACAAATTTAATATATCACCTACACTTTATTACTTTCTACTTCACTTAGGTTGTGAATAATGGTAACATTATCTCTCTTTTACTCTTTATTTTCCTCTCTCTTGGTTATTTATCACTCTTTTGTCTCTCAAAAGTGGACTATCATCTCTAAGGAAGTTTTACACTTCCTAGAACAAGCATGTAGCTTGGTATCCCACTCATATATCTAATCAAAAACATTTTGTGGTAGTGTTTTCTTACTTGCAAGTAGTCCTCCCTAGACAAAGAGGAGTGTTCACAACATTTGGATACAGCCCACAAACCAATCCAAGTTCATTCTAATCACTTATCCCTATCTTTATTCTCTATTTTTTTCTTTAGACTTAAAATAGACATATTTTAGCGAAACATTTTTGGCAAGCCTGGTGGGACCATGGAGTTTTCCTTGGGTTCATTGCTTGTTTTAAGCATTCGTATAGGTGCAATATAGTGAAAATTTCAATTCTTGCACTTTCTTCTTCTTTTCTTCCTCAAAATAAAAAATTAAACATTTTATTTTTTGTTTAAGGGCAATAAACTAAAATTTCTTCTTCCTTACCATTCTTCTTTTCACTTTTCCTCTAAAAGCAATTTATCATTTTTTATTACAAGTTAAAAGAATATTTTCTTTATTTATTTCTTCAATACACATTAGGATAGTGAAGTTCATTCTCTACTCCTATACCATCATTATTTTCATTTGAATCTAAATAGTTCAGATTTGGGTTTAAAACTTATTGCACTTCATTATTTACTTGTTGCATATTAGCTCACCTAATTAATTACAAGTATTATGAATGAATGGTAGTGCACCTATGTTACACAACTAGATCACACTCACAAAAAAAAACCATCTAAACTCACTTGAGACAAGGCCCATCAAGATTTCATCACTTGGTGGATTACAATTCCCTACCTGACTATCTTCCTTGGATTTCACCACCAAGGGGAGAACCCACTCCATTCTCTGGTGGAGTATAAATTCTAGGTAGAAGGTATATTTTGGTTAAGCAGTCTGATTTGGCTTTAGGTCCATGAAGTGCAGGGAGAAATATCCTATAATAGGCCACTTACCTAGTCTAACACATTTTCTCTTGAGCACTAAAACTAACCTGAAACTAGCTCTAGATTACTTTCCATTACCTTCACTAACCAAATTCTCTTTTTACTATCTAATTAAGGCATAAGCTAAGACAAGACTAAAATTAATCTCTAGGAGTTAATAATTAGTGGTTGTATGTTCTTTTTTTACTTTTTTATTGCCTTCTATATTTTGGAGCTGGTAAAGACATTTTTTCATTGATTCACAAAAACAAAACTATTTGTAATACTCAATTTTTATAACCTATTATATCAAATTTTTCAAGTGTTCTTCCTTCTTATATAGACCTCTAGCATCTTCTATTTTACCTAAATTCTACCTATGGGTTTCTAAAATGTTGGATTTTTATCTCTCAAGAGATCACAATGACTGACATTAGTTAATTAAATCAATATCAATAGACTTTAGCTACCGACATCAATTAAAACCACCCATGTTATAGAACTTTTACTATTGACATCAGTCAAGTGAATGACATTAGTGACTATGTAATTTTAATTTGCTCAAAACATCATGCTAAAAAAACCCACTTACCTACACCCAAACTTGATTTTTCCTCATTTTATCACTAATACATAGTATTAAGACTATTTTTACGTATTATTGTATGGTATTAATGTGATCTTAAGCTAAAATTCTTGTTGATTACGTAAGTAGACAACCAATTCCACCTTCCCCTCTTATTGTTGACTCTATCATGGAGCATACTTTAGATACAGAGCATACTCTTAGCCTTGACCAAATTCCCATTTTACCTAAAGGAGATCAAGCTTTTGCTAAATTTCTTGATCACAATCTCACATCACCTCAGCATTACCTTGCCATGAGTTGAACTCACAATTCTTCAAGTGACCCAATCTATGGTATTCCAACCTCTCTAATGGAGACAACTGTAGTTTTAGTTATCTCTACTATTTTCCCCATGGTTACTCAAACCACCACCTTGACAAGTAACCCAACCATAAATAATGTCCAAAGTTTAGCATCATCAATTGCCCAATCCTACCTAAACCCTAGCATGACTTCCCTACTTTCACAACCACAAGTAGTTTAGTCAAGTTTCATCCCATTTCAAAATTTAGTGGTACTTATTCCATCTACTCTCACACCTATAATTACCTGAGTTACGACTCACCCTTCATCTAGTCTAATCATTCCAATAACCCAACTTATAATAACAACATCCAACCAAAGCATAGTCTCTAACCCAATGGTACAAGCCCCTTTTCTTTCTACCCCCAACCTATGACTCATTATCCTTATGTTGCATCAACACAAACTCAGCAAGTTATGTCATATGCTCCCTCTTTTTCCTATCAAGCTCCCTATAACTTAGGGGGTATCTCCTAGACTAATCCCCCTCTAGAAGGATAAGATGTCTAATTTAGAGACATCCATTTCTAGTTCAAAGAATGTGTTATCTTATGATCAGATATGCAATGAACCCATCCATCCTTCTATGCCTATTCACCCTTATCCAAGCCAATGGGAGCTGCCCAAATTTACTCATTTCTAGAGTAAAGAGGACCCACAATAGCATTTGTGACCATTTAGACAAGCTCGTTATTTAATAGGGCATGATGATGAATTACTACGTTGTACTTTCCCTATGTCTCTTTCAGGTGCTGCTCTGAATTGGTATAGCTCTATAATTCATCACTCCCTTTTCTCATTTACCTATCTCACACAAGTATTCCTAGACCATTTCTCTATTAACATTTCTAGAAAGGTTTCTGTTGCAGACATTTATTCTATTAGGCAATTTGATGATGAGTCTATCATAGAATTTGTTACTCGTTGGAGAGGTTTGATCAATCAACTCTCCTTCTCCTTACCCAAACTTGAGCTTATTGATCCCTTTTCAAGGGCATGTGTTAAGCACATTTCATCCACACTTCATGTATAAACTTTTTGCACATTTGATGAGGCCTTTACAATGGCATAGAAACTCAAGATTTGGGCTATAGATGAAGGCATAGTCAAGTTGCACAGTAGAACACTAATTCCAAATCAAATGACTCCTCTTCTAAAACTTCTCCTTCTAACCAAAAATCTAAAGGTTCCACCAATGTGGTGGTTATTAAGTTAGATTCTTCCACAACTACAAACCAACTTAATTCCATGACTTCACAAAATTTGACCAAGCAAATCTAATAATAGTATGAACAAATATAATACACTCCCATTGGGGAGTCATATACATCTGTTTTGGAAAAATTATTACAATAGGGTGTCATAACCCTTCCTTAAATCAAACCTCTTATACATTTTGACTCCTATCATATTCTAACTTGGTACAAGGAGGATGATTTTTGCAGCTACCATTGAGTTAAAGGCCACAATTATCATAACTGTAAAACATTCAAGAAAATTGTTCAAGACATTCTTGATAGGGGCGATCTCATCTTGGATAATCCTAATGCACCTGCTAATCAAAATATGAATGTGTTCAAACAACCTCTTCCTAACCATTCACCCAATCAAAATATTGTTCAGACCATGACTAAATCTTGTGATCATAATATCCATATATTTAATATGGTATTTCCTTTACCTTTAGTTCAACCTCTCCCACAACAAGAGGCACCCATTTTAACAACTTCTCCCCCATAGTCAATGGCATTTCTTTTTCATTTTATTCCTCCCCAAGTATAAGAGCCTATTTCACCCATTCCACTCCCATATGAGGAAGAGCCTCCTTTACCACTTCTTTTACCACTAGAGGAGCCAATGTTTCTAGATCCTTTCACACCAATTTTACCTGTCCTCTTACCACTTGAAGACCACACCTTACCCATTCTATATCCACATATTGAGGGGAACATCATTCTTATGTTATACCCTCTTGAGGAACCTTCTTCACCTACCTCTCCTCCACCAACAGAGAGTAATACGCCATCCACTCCACCTTTGCACTTAGAAGAGTTAGTGTTATCTACTCCTACATTAGACAAGAGACCTATTGTGCCTACTCCAATTATACCACTCTTACCACTTATTTTACCTATGGAAGATCATACTTTACCTATTCCTTACCCACATGTTGAGGGAGAAATTATACCCATGCTCTACCCCCTTAAAGAACCCTCTTCACCTACCTCTCCTCCACCCATGGAAGACCATGCCTCTTCCCCTGTCTCTATAAAAGAAGACCCTATTGTAACTCTTTCTCATCTTTGGCCTGAAGTAGCAGAGATTAATAATTTCCATCTTTTTAAAACACCTCAACCTTCTAAAGATGCAAATATAAGGCCTACATCAACTGCATCTAAATCCTTCTTGAAGTTGGTGAAATGTCTATAATTTCTTGATTCTACGAAGCTAGATCACATAGCATTTTGGGACCAACTTAAAACTCCTTATCCAACATAATGAGTGTCAACCTTTACCACCAATCCTCTCACTACCCTTTACCCCAAGGTCTTTGACAAAGCCATAACTTCTTCACCAAAATCACCAAAGTTCATCCATTTATGTCAGAACCCTTACCCTCATAAGCATCTGCTACATTAAATCAGATCATCCCTTTAGGCATATGCCCCATCTCTAATCTAATTCATCCATAGGTGAAATTAGATCTAAATCTCTAACCAAAAGTGGGAGTTTCATACCCTGAACTATAAAAATAATTTAAGCTTCCTAGATCTCACTAAACCTTCCCTCTTCAACCCTTAACTTTACTATCAATTTTGGGACCACACCCCTTTAGTTTAGTTAGAGTATCATCAATCCAAACAAAACAAAAGGCTAAGTTACATCCACTACTACCTCTACCACCTAGTAGGCCTTTTACATCTAACACCGTGATACCTAATGCCAAGAAAGTGTTAACAAAACATGTAACTCCACTGCTATCAAATAAGGCACCATGCAAAATTACCCCTATGACCTCTAAACAAAAGCAGGTGTCTACCCCTATTACCACAACAAGTACGAGCCCACTTGCAAGCTCTTAGAGATTATTCCTAGGTTAGTTGTTATAATATTATATAGTAACTCTTCATCCCATTAAGCCTTATAGTCCTCTAGGTCCAAATCCATCTTGGTTTAATGATACATAAGTATTTCTATATCATCATTCACCTGAACATCATACTAAGATTTGTAAAGCCCTCATAGCAGTCATTAGACAACACTTTGATGTCGACACTCTCTCTATTGATACTCTTGTTAACCTTCCTATTATTCCACCTCTAGCATCCACAATACCTCCTACTATTACACCTAAATTAAAACCCAAAGATGTTGTCATACCCCTTTTTCCACCTCCTTCACCTTTATTTCAGATCAACATAGTTAATGTGGCCACATGGTCATAAAGACACTCCTCTTCTAAATCCCAAGGTTTCTATCTTGGGTGTCCCGAAACTAACATCTTCAGACATTATTCAAAGCTCAATGGTAAAATAGCTTCACTAAACTCCTGTGAAAATGTCCTTATATGAGTTAATCAAAAATTCACCCCAACCTTGTTAAGCTTTTATTAGTGCCTTTCAAGTGATTGAGGTACAACCTGATGATCCCCAACCTCTTATATCTTTAGTCAACTCTCTTAATTCCATCTCCTTGATTTCCTTTAGTAATTCAAAAATTCCACTTCAACACCCTAAAGATTAGGATTCTGCCCTTTTTATTACTACATATATTGATCAAAATAATGTCAAGAGAGTCATGATCGATAAGGGATCTCGTATTAATATTATTTTCACCCCTGTCTACAAATAGCTAGCTCTTCCTGATAATTGCATGTCTCAAACCGACATGGTACTCCACTCCTTTAACAATACCATAGCTACTACAGTGGGTACTATTATCTTACATATCTGAGTAGGTCCCTACATAATTCTTAATCTCTTTTATGTTGTAGAAGGATATTTATAATATAAAATGTTTCTTGGATGACCTTAGATACATGCTATGGCCTGTGTACCCTCAACTTTGCACCGTTGTGTCAAGTTTGAGCATAATGGGCAAGTGCATGTTATACCCATTGACCCACCTCCATTTAAAACATGTAACATGACTTATAGTCCTAATGATGTTCTCATTCCAATAAAAACATCATCTTCTCTACATGATACTTTTGAAGCTTCCATGAGTTCCACTACCTCAGTTACACAGATATCAGTAACACAAATTCCTAACACATATCCCATAGAGGAAACTTTTAAATGTTGATCACTCAGAGAATATCATTTGTTGATGCTTGGCATGTTCTATACTCCAAAATAGTATAAAAAGATTCATATGCACCTAAATTATGATCTCCACATTAGGATGGTCATCTCTTATGGGCCCCCTAACTTTAAAACTAATTTCACATATGGGGGAATTAATCAAGGTCTCGCTATCGGTAATCCATCCCCTTCACCACAACCATTTACCTGTGACTTCTCTTTCCTAAGAAAACATAGTTTTACTCACACCTATCTTTATAAGTATGCCTAGAAAGGATTTGGTTTGGGTCGTTATGAGTAAGGTATTCATATGCCCATTGAATATCCCACTAGAAAAACCATTGAAAATGCTAAAAAGAGGCATGGAATGGGTTATGATGAACTAACTAAACTCACCAAAATTTCCTATTTACTAATTATTATAGATTCAATCTCTCCTTCTCCACCTTCTTCTCGACTATCACCTACCAAATTATAGGTATCTATAACTCCTTAAAAAAATTCAATAAATTCCATCCATTTGGGCCCTCTCACCTATCACCAAGGTAAAGAAACAAGGTCCCTCTCATTCATCCAAAAATAATTGATGAAGGCTCTCCCACTATTAACACTATACAATGTTAAGATGATGATGTTATTCTCATGTACATGGTTCAGATGATTCATATATCTAACTATCGCTCCCATCTAAAACACAAGCTATGTTAAATGAATCAATCATTGACATCAATTTTCCCTCTCATGATAACCCCTGCATCCTTAAGATTGGCCAATCTTTGGATTCTTTTGAGAAATATGGTTATGCCACATTTCTTAATAACCATAGAATAGCCTTTACTTGGTATTATAATGTCATGCCTATTATTAACCCCTCTATTATCACCCATAACATTGTCACCAATCAAGATGCTAAACCTATCAAGCAAAAGCTTCACAAGATGCATCCTCGTATTGTTCTCCTTGTCAAAGAAGAGATCCAATGCCTCCTTTATATTAAATTTATCTAACCCATCAACTACCTATAATAGATTTCCAATATTGTTCCTATCACAAAAGCAATTGGGGGAATCTGCATTTGCATCGACTATCATGAATTAAACCTTGCTTATCTAAAAGATGACTTCTCATTGCCAAGTATTGACCAACTTATTGATCTAACAGCTAGCCATGAGATGCTATCACTTATGGATGGGTTCTCTAGATATAATTAAATTTTGGTTGCTCCTAAGGATCAACACAAGACAGCCTTTATTACCCCATGGGGGAATTTTTGTTATCAGGTCATGCCATTTGGTCTAAAGAATGGTAGTTCCACCTATCAATGTGCTTTGACTTACATCTTCCATGATCTCCTACATAAAATTATGGAAGATTACATGGATGATTTACTTGGAAAGTCTAAACTTCACCAAGATCACTTGATGATTTTCAAAATCATATTTACTCATATCCTCCAATATAACATTTGATTAAACCCAAAAAAATGTGTCTTTGGTGTTCTTTCTGGTAAGCTCCTAGGTTTTATCATTTCTCTTCATGGTATTGAAGTCAACTCTACTAAGGTTAGATCAATACTAGATATGCCTCCACCTACTAATATCAAACAACTCCATAGCCTACAACACAAACTTTAGTCAATCCATTGCTTCATTTCCCAGTTGTTAGATCATTGCCAACCCTTTTACCATCTCCTCAAAAAAGATGTCTCCTTCCATTAGAATACAGATTGCCAGGAAGCTTTTGATGCACTCAAATAATATCTCCTTTCCCCACTAGTTCTTATTCCACCTAAGGAAAATCAGCCTTTCTACCTTTATATCTCTACAACAAACCATTCTTTGGGTGTTATGATTGCACATCAAGATGATCAACATCAAGAATAGGTAGTTTACTACATAAGTTACACACTTATTGATTATGAGACTTGATATACCCATACCAAAAAGTTTTGTCTCACATTGGTCATTTTAGCCTCCAAACTCTGCCATTATCTCTTAAATCACAAAACCTACATGTTCACCCATATTCTTCCCCTCAAATATATGCATTCCAAGTCATATCATAACCAACATGTAGCTCAGTGGCTCATGCTCCTTGCTGAATTTGACTTAGATTTTATTCAATAAAATTATATCAAGGGGCAAACTATCATTGACCAGTTAGTTTCCACCCCTTTATCTAACAACCAACCTTCAATCCTTAAATTCCCTAATGAATCTATTGCAATACTCTCCATTGATGACATCTCCTATCAAATAATGATGTTCTTTGATGGATCTACATGTCAACATAGTAGGGGTGTGGGGGTCATCCTAGTCCCTTTTGATGACAAGCCTATGCCTTTGTCATTTAAACTATATTTTTAATGTACTAACAATATGGCCAAATATGAGGCTTTGATCTTAGGGATTCAAATGACTCTCTTCTTAGGTGTCAAATCCATAACCATTTTTTATGATTCTTAACTAGTGGTTAATCAGGTTAATGGTTCCTACGTATGTAAAAATTAAATTATGTAATGGTATAAACATCATGTAGATATGTTATTGGGATCATTTGACTCTTATCTCCTAAAAACTATTCCTCGATCTACAAACAAGTTTAATAACATAATGGCATCACTTTATTCACACATACCCTCTTCATCCTCTTCCTCAAAAATCTATGTTAATGTGCTTTGCTTAACATTACCCTCTTATATATCAACTAATATCCTCTTTATTAGAAATGTAACATCCAACCCACATGACTTATGGTACAATCAACTCATGGATTATCTTTCCTTTATTATTACCCCTCCTAATCTTTTTAATAATGGGAGACGTGCCTTCATAAAACATGCCACTTATTACACTATGCTAGGGGACTTCTCTACAAGTGAGGTTTTGATGGTCTCCTCCTTAGATGCCTCACTACAATTAAGACTCCCTTCTCTATTAAGGAAGTCTATGATAGGATTTATGGTGTACATTTCAATGGTCACATAGTTGCCAAGCATATCTATTGACTCAGATATTATTGGCCAACACTCCATCAAGACTATGTTGATTACATTCAGTGTTGTGTCAAATATCAACAACACGCTAACCTCCTTCATGTTTCAAGTCATGCATTACAAGTTACCAAATACTTATGGCCCTTTTTCCAAAGGGGCTTAGCTCTAATCAGTGATATTAACCCTCATTCATCCCTTCATCATCATTCTATCATTACTACCACTGAATAATTCACCAAGTGAGTCGAGGTTATCCCTCTCATCTCCACTAAGGCTGACAAAATTGTTGACTTTACCAACCATCACATCATCTATCATTTTAGTGTCCCCCATAAAATTATAATAGATAACAACAAATCTTTTGAAAACAAGATTGTCCAAAGTCTTTTTGATACCTTTGGAATCAAAATAAGCTTCTCGTCGCCATACTATCCAAAAGTAAATGGACAAGAAGAAGCTTCTAACAAAACATTAACCAAAATTCTCATGAAGTTACTCAATGATATGGGCAAGGATTGACACACACACATTCCCTTTTCTTTATGGGCTTATCACACTAACATTCGAACCCTTATGGGTACTACACCTTTTTCTTTGGTGTATGGGATAGAGTCTATTTTGCCTCCTAAGGTTTATATTCCTTCTTTCTGCATTTTTCTAAAAGATATACTTAATAATGATGACTTTTTCTAAGAACATTTCGCTCAACTTGAGTTTCTTGATGAGCATCATCTCATAGCCCTTAACCACCTCCAAATATATCAAGAGTGTATCAAATATGCTTATAACAAAAACCTCAAAGAGCAAGATTCAAATATTGGAGATCTCATCTTAAAATAAAATCAACATGTGATGAACATGGAGAAAAGCAAACAAGGTAAATTTGTTCCTAATTGTCTTAGACCCTACATCATAACTCACAGGTATGGCTCAAGAACTTATCACTTGCCTTCTCTCAAAGGAAAGCCAAAACTTGAGCCTTTAAATGCCTTACACCTATGACCATTCTTTTGTTGATCAAGTGATGCTTCACCTCATTTTTAACTTTAGCTCATCCCTTGAGAACCCCTATTAAATTCATCTCCCTTCTTCTTAACCCTTACTCCTACACACTTAGTTAACTTACGAAGTGTTATGGTTTTTCCCTCAAAGTGGAAAACTCCTAAACCTCTATAGTCTTGTCCATGACTAAAAAGAAAGAAAAAAAAACAAAAACAAGTTATAATCTCTCAGGTCATGATTCTCAACGTAGACTGCTCCCTTGAAGGACAACTATTAAACTCAAAAACAAATGCTTAGACCACTCCCTTGAAGGATGGATAGTCCAAGATTTGTTCTCAAAGGGAAATATAAATAAAAATCTTCTTGTATTTATCAGCTTCATATGACCTCAACACATACAAAATCCCATTATAGGCTTCACGCATTGATCAGCTGACACAACAAAAAAAAATAGCTTTAAGTCATGGACTTACCTATAGTAGCTCTTGAGTCACCCACATAAAGGGCATATCATCCCCACTTCAAAGGTTATGCTACCCTAAAAATTTCACTCATTTTAACCTTTTTCCCTCATACTCTTTCAAGGGACTTTGAACTTAGTCAACACAAGATGAACATGACACTTTTCTAACAAAAAGAATGGTCCAATGATGTAAAGCATGAAAGATTCTCATATTCTTGTGCCTATTTATGTTATGATTATGGTCTTTTCCAATACACAAACAATCTACCTCTTTATTTTTCCATCCACATCACATGTCAATCTCTCTATTGTGATGAAAATGTCATAAATACATTATCAATCCTACTCCATTTATTTTAAGCATACACCATCACAAATATGGAAAATTTCTGAAATAAAATAACACAACAAACCTATTCATTTTAAGCATACACCATCACAAATATGGAAAAATTCTAAGGTGAAGCTAACAAAACAACTATGCATATACCATCACACATATGGGAAATGCTAGTCTAAATCAACTAACATGCTCAAAATCAAAATTAAATTAAAATAACATAAACATAAACATCTACATCAATGTCATCATCATTATCACAATAAATTCATCTCAAAATCACAATAACATATATCATATCTATATATGCTCAACATAAATATACATCAATACATCATCACAATATCCTCTCTCTCACAAAATATACATCTCTCATCTTCAGCTCCTAGGCTGATATACATACAACATAAATAAATAAAAACAAACTCTGGCACTCAAATTCCTTGAGGATCTTCATGTGGTCATGAATAAGTAATGTCATCACCACTCTCCACCCATCTAAATCTACATCAGCTAGAAACCATGGCACTTGTCACTAACCTCTCCTACTCTCTAAACTCAAAATACATCTAGATATATGGGAACTCCCTAATAGCCCTCTCATAATAAGCAATCTCATCAAGGGAAGTGATGTACCCCACTAGAGATATAGTCTATTGGGACCACTAGAGATATAGTCTATAGGGGTCCCATCACACCTAAAGGCTCAACCTGTATTGGTCCATATGGTGGAGGAGGAGTAGCCTGACCTGCTACCCTCAAACTGTCCCTCTCTATTATCAATATAGTAACCTAAACCTATATTATCCCAACTTGGCCCTATAATGTCACCACCTATCCTTGTAAAACCACTACCTATTCTTGAGTTACATCTCAAGCTAGCACTACCATATATCAAGCCTATACTACTATAGCTTATGCCTATATCATTGCATCTTGAGCCTCTATGGTTGCATCTCTCTCTCATCAACCCCTATAAATTTGGTGGTGGCCTCCTGGCCTAAACTACATGATGCAAACCTATCCACCAAGAAAGATATGTCATTATGAATCCAAGATATACTATACCTAGCCCTATAGGTAGCTCCTCAAAATTTGGCCCATCTATCTCTTAGGTCAAAGGTAAGGGTGCCTCTATATCATCCCTTCTATATCGAGGGAAGGTAGGAGGTACTTTTTATATTAAGTTGAACTACCTCCTGACCCATGCCATGGGTACCATCTCTAACTTATTAGCTCATCTCCTTCTAGCCCATATTGAGCTCTATAAACCAACTAGTTACTCTTCCTATCCTCTAAATGTAGGGTATGTCAAGTATGGTCTCCACACAATATCTATAGGGACCAATCCCTCTATCATGTGCTTGTAGTAATCAATATCATGCACTATGCCATCTACTCAGGTTTGGGTCATACCATCTCTCCACCATCTGAAACTAACCTTTAAACCAGCTAGAATCATGATAGGTAACCCAATGGTCATGTCACCATGATATGATCATATGGCTAATAGTGGAGTAAATTCCTGACACACAAACTATATCACTATCACAGTCTCAACCCCCATATATCTCTATATAATTGTGACAAAAATAGTAGGCCCCATGTAAATGCAGTCTATTACTCAACCATCTATGCAAGAACACTTGTCAATGCAATACGAAATCTCCTACCATTTATATCTATTAGTGCATACACTATAATATCCATCATCATCAAGATGCTTAGATGATGCTACTCCTTATCAACAATATACAGTGGCTCATAAGCAAAACTCATTGAATGATAGGTCACCTCACTAACATGCTCTCCAAATAATGCCATCATGTGAATATCATACTCCTCTCTCAAACATGAGAAGATCTCCTCACCTTATAGTGGCAATCATAAAATCTTCTATACATCTTCATGGGTCACTATCAACTCTTTGATCACTAGATGGAATGTATTGATGGTGTGATCCCACCTCTCAATCAATGCTATCATCAAACTCACATATCATGTAACCCTATTATAATATCATCACACTCCCCCTAACCCTATAGCTTACATGTGCTCCCACTCATCTAGGGTGACATCCCTCCTCATCCAAGTTAGAAACCTCGATAGGTGATATCATAGTGTCAACTCCTACCTAGCCTACATCCATACACACACACCTCAAGTCACATACTTTCTAATATAACCTACCACCACCTTTTTCCCTTCTCTCTGGGAGAACTACATTGGTCTAAGGCCCTCAACTAGGCTATGTAGGTAGCACTTAGTTGACATGGGCTCTTCTAAGGATAACTCAACCATATACCCACCTAACTATCTAACCTACTCTCCCCTCTCCACCCTAGGCCCAACTACCTATCACAACTCTAGGCCTCATGGCTTATATCCCTAACCTTCAACCCTATGACCTATATTTTAAGCCCTAGGTCTCCTAACCTATCTCAACCTACCTTTTTTACCCATTTCCCATAACACACTTTTAACCATAGCTTATATTTTTTTCCCTGGGCTCTGGGAGAACTACATTGGCTTGAAGCCCTCAACTAGGTTATGTAGGTAGTACTCAGTTGACATAGGGTCTTCTAAGGCTAACTCAAACATTAGGATAGTTGACTAATTTAATTAGGGATCTAAATCTACCTTTTCTCCTATTTTTGGGTTCTTCACAATTATTGACATCAATTTTGTATGTCAACATCAGTGCTTAGTATCAGCCAACATCGATAGACACCTGCTGATATCAGCATCATGTTAGTTGACATTGATGGACCCCACTAATGTTAGTGATTGGTTTATCCCTAAGGATGAATGACCTATCTCAAAAAATTAACTTTTAACCTAACAACCTACCCCCAAATCCCTCCCAAATTACATTAAATCCACCCCACCCCATTTACTACCCCCCTCAACTTTAAATTTTCTACCCAAATATTAAATTTAGGCAAACTAACCAACTCAAATTTAAACTCAAATCATAGGGGATCTTACCTCATCTCTCCATCTCCTCTAGGTTGGCACAGTTGGATCTTGTGGTGGCATGCCTCCTACTGAGTCCCCACCTAGCTCTACCATCTCACTCACACTCAAATATCTTTTTCTCTCTAATCAAATGTTGAAAATGAGTTCTAGTGTGCTACCAAACCCCTTTTTGTTAGGTTTGGTCACCCATCGATATCGGCATACTTGACTTAATCTACTAATGTCAGCAATATTTTCCATTGATATTGATAACTTATCCTATTTTAGTGACATTAGTAATATTTACTATTGAAATCAATGATGGCATTGATGTTAGTACCATTACATTATATTTTCCACCAACACCCATAATCCTTTTGGCTCTACCCCTAATCTAGGGCAACAAACTTGGAGATCATGTATATTTCCCTAAGCATAAAAACCAACCTAAAGATCACATATATCTCCCCAACCATAATAACCACCCTTGGATATCACTTAAATCTCCACCCATGATGACTTTGACTAGAGATCATCAATATCTCCTCACTCATGGACCCTTTTACACCAACATTGCATTACTTGTCTTAACCGCTTATGTTATTTCACTATAATTGGCTACTATACACATGCATGTATATTAGGTGTTTTAGATGGAAACCAATTTCATCCTATCACCTACAACCTTTTGTGTTTCTTAGGGGCACTTCTTACCTCAAATACCTTAGACACATGGCCCATTTAGAGCTATAAATTTGATTTTTTTGACCTTATTAGCTATCACTTACAAGCTATGCTTTGGTTATTTCTATTTGAGTCCTCAACTTTAATTGTTCTTGACTTTGTTGACTATAGCTCTTTGTAGTATATGCTTAAGTAGTGATACCACATTCTCCTCTACTCACCCAATTAACTTTTAATCAAATTGATACCTGATTCCCATTTCTCCTTCATTGATTCCCATTTTGAGGGGGGATCCCTCATCCAATACCTAGAATATCTAACTCTTATTTTTGTCTTAAAAGTTGTCAGTTCAAATTACAAGACAAAAAGGGGAAAATGTAGACACCAAAATTACATCACACATGTGTGTAACTCCTTGTGTCAAAACCCCCCCTTGAGCCCCTTTTCAATTAATAATAATTAGCCTCCCTAACCCAGGCCTTTACCCCTCATACATTTAATTAATTTAAAATATTTAATTAAGTTAATTAAAAAACCCTTTTTCCACATTACCTATCCACCTCATCCTAAGACTAATTCTCACCTGATGAGTCACCTCAAGACTTAGTCCCCTTATCCTAACTACCCATGACTTATTCTCACCTCAAAAATAGATTTTGAACCAATTATGTCCTTCTTAACCTCCTATTTCTACCATTTTGTAATGGATACCACACTTGGCATGAGAAATAATATAAAATAGGCTAAATATGGTACTTTTACGTATTCTCATGCCTCTGATGTCGGTCAACCCATGGCTGACATCATAAAAATCACCGATGATGGTTATATAATCCAAACTCTAAATTGATGTTTAGGTTAGCAAAAATCAATTAAACTCATTCTTATTTACATATAGGCTTTTGGTATTCAACTTTTAACATCTTGGCTTACTATTATCTTATATAAGTCAATCCAGATCATGAACCAAGCTCTTGAGAACCAGCAACACCCACTTATTTTCTCTATTCAAGACATCAATTTGGCAAGCTTGATAGGAGCCATCCATTTGGCACTTATTATTTAGTCACCTTTGTAGCTAAATTTATCACTTATTCTATAAGTATTTAAGTATTTAATTTACAATCACTTTATATATACTATTTTTTGCTTTATGCATTCTTGATTGAACCCCCATGAAGGAGTTATAAAGCTTCCCTACTTGCTTCTTCTTGTTCCAACACACCAAACCTCTGACCAAATCCATCCAAACAACTCTCTCTCTCTCATAGCTCTCCCCCAACCTTTTAGACTTGACAAAAACCCTTTCCCAGACCCAGAAAAGCCTTTTGTAAGCTCTTAGGTAATTATTTCCCCTATCAACATTAGCAATATTTCCCACTGATATTGGTCACTTGTTAACCAACCTCAGAAACATAATCGATGTTGACAATTATAGATTTCCAATAACCCTTATGAAACCTGCCCAAACAACTTTCAAAATATAAACTGAATACAACACCTTCACTCTATTACTTTCTACTACACTCAAGTTGTGAATAATGAGAACATTATCTCTCTTTTACTCTTTCTTTTCCTCTCTCTTAGTTATTTATCACTCTTTTGTCTCTCAAAAGTGGACTGTCATCTCTAAGGAAGTTTTACACTTCCTGGAACAAGCACGTAGCTTGGTAGCCCACTCATATATCTACTAACAAACATTTTTTGGTAGTGTTTTATTACTTATAGGTAGTCCTCCCCAGCTAAAGAGGAGTGCTCATAATATCTAGATACAGTACGCAAACCAATACAGGTTCATTCTAATCACTTATCCCTATCTTTCTTCTCTATTTTTTTCTTTAGACTTGAAATAGACAAATTTTAGTGAAACATGGACTTTAGGAGGAGGTGGTTCGTTTATAGTGTATTTGATTCCACATGGGAGAGTGAGGTAAATGATATAGCATCTTGGTTATGGTGGATGTATGAGAGTGAGTTTCAACCCACAAGTGAGTGATTGAGAGATGGTTATGCCATTGGTAAAGTAGGATGGATGATGGTGGGTCTAATCCCATAAAAGAGAGAGAGTATGGCCATTGGTCAAATCCCATAAGGAGTGAGATAAAGAGCATAAATGAGTAGAGAATAAGTTTTGAACTAGAATTTAGGATATATAAGTGGCACAATGATGCAAAGTTACATGGGAAAATTCTTAAACACATCTACTCTTGGCTCTAATCTTGAGAATGATCTCAATAGAATGTTTTTTTTGTTCTTAAACATCAAGTTACACCAATAGTCTTTGACCTTCTCTAGGTTTGGTAGCATTCACTTGAATGTTCCTATTCAAGTATATCCTTTGAAATCATTTTTTTTTCATTATACTAGGTATTAGTCTCTCATTCATCATATCCACTCATTCCATTCACTCATTCATCTCATTAATCAAGAAATCACTCACTAACTTGATACTAGTTGCAACTCAAAGCTTAAAAGCATCCAATCCTATTTAGGGTCTCATAATAAAATTTACCTTCATTAATGACTTTTCCCCACATTACACTTGTCTTAACCCCTTTTCATCTCTCAATCACTCTTCATCATCCCCTTGCACTCTTCAAGCTCAATAATGACCCTATCTCCTTGTAGCATTTGTTTCCACTATTTCCCCTTGTTTGAACACTATGAAAACTCATACAAGTATATAATCCCATATTATGGAACCCTCTATCTAGTTACATCTCTCCATAAATTTTCACCCCTTAAATCTTAGTGTATATACCTATTCCTTTGTAAACTCATTCACAATTAGGCCTTTCTAGCTTTAAAACACACCCACAGTGCTAGTTCCATACTATACAAACCTATGACCCACTCAAAAACACTTGAATCCTTATCTACACATAAAAATATGCATTATTAGAAATTTTCAATATTTTCCATTGATTGGAATTCAAGTTATAGGGTTTTTGGTTTGAAAAACCTAACTAGTCTTATAGGCTTGAGTGCACAAGCTGAGAAGGATCAAAATTCCATATCTTTGGTTTGGAAGTTTTTAAAATCAATTTGAGACCTATCCTATGTATTTATTAATCATTTCCACCTATCCAAATAGTTATTGAATCATACTTAACCCTGTTATTGCTTAGAATAAGTAAAAACACAAACTTTTGTGCACATTTATAGGACTATGTAAGGGTTTATGGACTATTTACACTTATGAAAGGATTATAAAATCCAAAAGGATATTTTTAAAAAAAATTATCTCTTCCAAATTACTTAAATAGCTAACCCACTCCATAATTCATCACCGTCTCAAGGCACACATAATTTTTCTTAACACTTGACTATGTAAATAGAATCTTGACTATGTATGAACAGGGGATTCTTAACACATGTGAACTATGTATTGGAGGTTTTCATTTGTTATTTAATTAAAAATATATAAAATACCACACAACCAAGTACAATATTACTATAGTCCATCATATCGATCCCATACCATAACCTACACTTTAAGAAACATTAACTCACCTTCTTTGTTGACTATCAAAAGCATAAATAAGATACATGATAGAGTTGTCCTTTTTCTGATTTTTTAACACTATTACACACCATATTAAATCACTATGAGGAATTTATTTCTTCATACACATTCATTTTATTGTACCATGAATTTCTTTCCTTGTCAACCTTAATAAATACCAACTAAATCTCCTTCTACTTGACTATAACCTGCATATAATCTCTCAGACTTGAAATACACACAAAAAGTGACAAGTTTATGGCTTCAAGGACATTTAAAATCAATATACAACTAATATTAATCCAATACCATAAAAAATTATCATAATTACACACAACAATCCTTTATTTATTCATTTGAATCATCCTCTGTTACATTTATAGTCCATGAATGGACTTGTCAACTTTTTTGAGGAGTTTTTACATTCTTCTTATATTCATTTCCTCTCCTCTCACCTTCTCATAGTTATCTCCTCTTCCTATTACTCTCTTAAATATTACAAGTAACTTACAACTTCCTTCTCATCCAAATTCTAAATTGGTTTGGGTGGTTACCACAACAAGACCCTTCACCACCTTTTTTCATGAATTGCATTTACACGTAGTTACCCACATAAGACTTTATTAAGACCATTTATCATATTAACTACCTCTTTGAAATTTCATTAGACTCTTATGACCCCTAGGACCTTACTCATTCATTAGACACCCTTTACATTACTTGAAAACCATTTACAATCCTCACTAGGTCGTTTAACATTTCAAAAATTCAAATGATCATTTTTGGAGGGAAAACTCACATACTTTCAAAACACAACTTTGATTACTCATTATGACTCTAGAACAAAAAATGGACCCTGAAGGATCCTACACACATACCTACACCCAAAAATATACCAATTATGACTCCTAACTACATATTTCACTTTAACAACACAAAATGGTGTTTTGCTTACTAGATGTTACTACATCACACAAGAAAAAGAAATACATTCTGCTAATTTTATTGGTATGTTAGAAGGGGATGCCATGGTAAATTTTACTCATGACTAGAAGAGTGGTCTATCCAATCATCCCATGCATGTGATTTATATCTCACACTTTCACAATCCCATCCAATAATATCATCATTTCTCTATATAAAACATCTTCACTATTTTATTTATCCTCATATGCATCATCAAAATTAACATTAGGAATCACATTTTGAGAACACTTAACCTATTCAAACTTGTCCTCTTGCCCACTTAGTTGAAACATCTTCTCTTTATCTTTGATTTCCTCCATCATGTCGTTTATTTACCATTGTATCATATTTGAGGGTTGTACTTTGTTCTTCTTTCTTCCAATCTACATATTAGCTTCTTTATTTTCACATGTGAAATCAAAATCAACACTTAAGCATTCATTTACCTCCATGTAAGACTATCATAAGCTCATTTTCTCTCTCTTATATTCATGTTTTGTTATATTTTATTCCTTGTCTACCTATTCCCTTACTTCATCTACAATGCTTGGAAAGGCATCATGTAACTCCTCTTATATCTCATCCTTAGCATGTTGAGTACCTTCAATGTTCAACATTTTGTCTTCTATAATTTTTCCTTTTTCCTTATCTTCTTATTTTTTCTTGATGGGTGATGTATTAGACCCATTCTTCATAATTTTTAAGGCCTTATGCATGGGCTTAATCAAACTTTCCTTCATACCTACATCCGCATACTTAAAAGCAACATTAGAATATAAAATAAAAGACCACATAGTCTCCATGAATGCCTCTTTCTTGGAAACCCTTCTCTTTTCCTTATCTTCTCTCTCAAATAATTCTATTTTAATTTCTCTCTTCATGTTATCTTCAATGAGAAATCTTTTCTCCACCTCTTTATCATGTTTCTCTCTTGGCAAATCCTCAACCTTCATGCTTTTATCAATTATACCCTCCTTGGTCTTCTATTTTCTCAAGGCATTCATCTTATGCCTTCTCTCTCTCTTAATTAAATATATTAGCCACTTCATTTTATTTATGATAATACATCCAATACATTAGCTTCCTTGATCTTTCTTAAGCTTCACCATGAGCTCTATCTACTTTAAACTCTACCCCAACTCTCTTCTCATTTCTTCCACTTCTTTTTCTCCATCCATCTTCTCCCTTTATCTTCACTTTCTAGGCCATGTTTATAACACTTTATTAGATAGCTACCTACCTACCTCTTAATCCCTCTTCAATCTGATTCTCTTTCTCTAGTCCTTATCTAGGACTTCTTATCTCCCTTGACTCTCTCTTGGAGTATTTCCCTTCTTTCTCTCTCTTGAGCTTCAATGCTCTTTCCTCTCTATCTTATCTAGTTCTCTTAACTAGCTTTAATTCCTTATAATTATAATTAGGGGATTTATCTTCTTTTTTCCAATCTATTATTTCTCTATATTAACCTCAATAAGTCATACCTACACTATACTCTTCTCCCATATTACCCTACAATGTTAAATTATCCAATCCTCATAGCATCCTTTGCCTATCTCGAATCAACAAGCCTTAACAACTAAAAATAGAATGAAACAAATATCTTACCTTTTTATAATACCAATTTATGTATATGTACATGGGAAAATCCTCAAACACATCTACTCCTAGTTCTGATCTTGAGAATGATCTCAATAGAATGCTTTGCTTTGTTCTTAAACTTCAAGATACACTAATAGTCCTTGACCTTCTCCAGGTTTCTTAGCATTCACTTGAATAAAATATTCAAATACAACCTTTCAAATCATTTTATTTTGTCATTATACTAGGCATTAGTCTCTTGCTCATCATATCCACTCATTCTATTCACTCATTGATCTCCTTAATCAAGAATTCACTCACAAACTTGATACTAGTTGCAACTTAAGGCTTAAAAGCATCCAATATTGTTTAGGGTATCATGAATATAATATACCTTCATGAATTAATTTACCTAACCACATTACACTTTTCTTAAACCCTGTTCATTTCGCAATCCCTCTCCATCATCCCCTTAAACTCTTCAAGCTTAATAATGATCCTTTCTCCCTGTAGCCTTTATTTTCACTATTTCACTTTGTTTAAACACTCTAAAAACTCCCATAAATATATAAGACCATATTATGTCACCCTATATCTATTTATATCTATACATAAATTTTCATCTCTTAAATCTTAGTGTAGATACCTTTTCCTTTGTAAACTCCTTCACAATTAGGCCTTTCTATCTCTTCAACACACCCACAGTGCTAATTTCATATTTTACAGACATGGGATCCACTCAAAAACTCTTTAATCCTTCTCTACTCAAAAAAAATGTATGATTACAAATTTTAATGATTTTAAACTAGTTATAATTCCATTTATAGGGTTTTTTGGTTTGGAAACCCTAGTTAGTCTTATAGGCTTGAGTGTGCAGGTCGAGATGGATCAAAATTCTATATCTTTAGTTTGGTAGTGTTTCAAATCAATATAAAACCTATCCTATGTCTATATTAATCATTTAAACCTATCTAAATAGTTATTGATTCATATTTAACCCTTTTATTTCTTAGAACAAGTAAAAGCGCATAATTTTATACACGTTTATAGGATTATGTAAGGGTTTATGGACTATTTACACTTATAAAAGGTTTCCAAACTCCAAAATTATATTTTTAAAAAACATTATCTCTTATACTTGTTTCAATACTCAACCCACTCTAAAATTCATCACCTTCTCAAGGCACACATACTTCTTCTTAATAGTTAACTCTAAAAACAGAGTCTTGATTGTGTGTGCACATAGGGTTCTTAACACATGTGAATTATGTATTGTAGGTTGTAAATTATTATTGAATTAAAAATCCATAAAATACCACACAATCAAGTACAATATTACCTATAGGCCACCATCTCAATCCCATACAATAACCTACACTTCAAGAAACATTAACTCATCTTCTTTCTTGACTATCACAAGCATAAACAAGGTACATGCTAGAGTTATCCTTTTTCTAAGTTTATAACACTCTTACACACCATATTCAATCACTATGAGGTATTTATGTATCCAAAAACCTTCAACTTATTTTACCATTAAATTCTTTTCTTGTCAACCTTAAGAAACACCAACCAAATCTCCTTCTACTTGACTATAACCTGCATACATTCTCTCAGACATTAAATACAGACAAACAATGACAATTTTATGGTCTTAATGGCCTTTTAAATCAATATAAAATTAATATTAATCCAATACCATATAAAATAAGCATAAACACACACACAACAATCCTTTATTTATTCATTTGAATAATCTTTTATTACAATTACAATCTATGAACGGACTTGTCAACTTTTTTGAGGAGTTTTTACATTCTTCTTATCTTAGTTTCCTCTCTCTCACCTTCTCATAGTTATATCCTATTCCTACTACTTTATCAAACACTAAAAATTGACTTATAACTTCTTTATCATCCAAATTCTACTTTGGTTTGGGTGGTTACCATAACAAGACCCTTCACCACCTTTTTCCATGACTTGCATTTACACGTAGTTACCCGCATAAGACTTTATTAATACCATTTCTCATTTTAAATACCTATTTAACATTTAATTATACTCTTATGACCCATAGGACCTTACTCATTCATTATACACCCTGACATTACCTAAACACCACTTATAATCCTCACTAGGTCCTTTAACATTTCAAATATTCAAATGGTCACTTTTGGAGGGAAAATTCCCATACTTCAAAAACACACCTTTGATGACTCATTATGACTGTAGAATAAAAAATGTACCCTAAAGGATCCCAAACACATACCTACACCCCAAAATATACCAACTATGACTTGTAACTACATATTTCACTTCAACAACACAAAATGGTGTTTTTCTTACTAGATGTTCCTACATCACTCAAGAAAAAGAAATACATTCACCTAATTTTCTTGGTATTTTAGAAGGGGATGCCATGGTAAATTTTCCTCATGAATAAAAGAGTGATCTATCCAATCATCCCATGCATGTTATTTGGATCTCACATTTTCTAACCTTAGGTGTCTAATGTAGGAGCATCTATAGACTTGAGCAATCTTGCATCACCAAAAATAGAGTTTTATTCATCGTTCTTTATTTGATTTTGCTTTGTGTTTTGGTGTGTTCTTTAAATGAAATCATTCTTTGTTTTATTTCCAATATTTTTCATGTGTTTTTACATGACAAATTTCCTATTTTTTGATTTTGTCTTCACAATGGCCATTTAGGTTAATAATGCTTTAATACCATTAGAAATCAGATTTCATTCCCTAAATGGATCTTTGGTTTTATGTTGTGACTCACCCTTTGTTATTTATAGTGTTCCTTCCAATTTGGTATCTTCAATAATTTGAGTTGATTTGGATCTTTCTTAAGCTATTTTTTTTCTCTAATTAGCTTTCATGTGATCTTCATTGACATTTCTAAGTGATCATAGTGATACTCAGTGTTTTCAATCTCAAATTAGTATTTGAGTTATTTGAAAGTAATTATCTATGTAAATCAGGTCTTTATTCCCAATTGGACCTTGAATGTTGGTCACTTTACATTGCCTTGTAATATTAACTCTATTAATGAGTAGGTCTAGCATGCATCAAAGACTTTATAGTTGAAATCATATCTTCATTCCACATTTTGGTCTTTATTGGAAGTAATATGTGTTGAAGCGTTAGCAGTGTTAATTTTCACCCAAATCTTGAATTGGTCTTAGGAAAGACCAATAATTATCTCAATTATTCTTGGTGACATAATCCTAATAAAGTATTATTTTGGAAAGAGTTTTAAATAGTACTGATTGGTAATGTTATCCTGATATAGCCTTGATGAAGCTTAGTCATCAAGTAATTTTATTGGAAAAGTTAAAGTTTGAGACAAGCTTGTTCTCTATGCATTTCAAAATAGTTTTAGTTCTTTTGAAATATGTCTACATTTATGTTACTTAAAATATAGTTTAAAATTCATTCTAATTCTTAAATCCCTCCTAGATAAAATATTGGGAATATACATTATGTTTTATAAACTAAGCTCTTCATAAGTCTAATTAGGATAATTATTCATGCTAAACATAGTTTGTCCTTTCCTTAAGTCATGTTGAATCATGTAATGCCTGAGTTAGATATGAAACATACAAGGGAAGATATATATTTGATGGGGTATATGTAGAGGCCATAAAATGCACCTATATAAGGATAATGACATTTTTTCAATGGGGGGTTGCTTTAAATTGCATAGAACATAACATTTTTTTTTGTTTTATCTTTCTTGGTTTGAAAAGTGTTGGTATGTAGACAATTTATGAGCAGAACCTTTTAGATAGATCTATATACATTTGTATTATTTCCTCCATGAAATGTATTTCTCAATAATCCCAATTGAGGTAGAATTTAAATTGTAATTTGTTGTTTAAATTCAAGTGGATGATCTTTATAGAATGTTGTCAAAATTTTTGATAGAATGCCTATGTGTGTTTATAGTGATTAAAACCCATGAAACACAAGCATTAATTGATGTCATTAATTAGACCTCCCCATCTCATAATTTCACTTATTTTTATTGACATGAGGTTAGTAATGTTGGGTTTTACTATACCTAGGGTTCTCTAAGTTTTATGAAGATCCATGTTTATTTGTTGAAGCTTGGTTTACTATTTAACCTTGTTGGTTTAGTATAAAAACCTTGGCTTCATTTTTGGAACTAAAACCCTATTTTTATTCTTCTCATTTATGTTTTTATATTTCTGAGATAATTTTATATAGAATGTATGTTACCTTGTCATTGATGTATGGGGTCAAATGGGACACCAAGTTTGGGCTCAATTTTCCCATTTTTTAATTTGTGAGCCAATACGTGGAGTTCTTACATGGTCTATTTATTTTGAAATATTATTTTTTCATAAAATTTCAATTTTTTGTTGACATGGAGTTATGTCAATGACTTACATGTGATGCATGTTCTTATTTATTTTTTAATACTCTTGGATACACATGTAAATTTTGTATACATAATTAGTATTTTAAAATGAGAATTAAAAATAAGTAGTAATCAGTCTTGGTAACTTATATGGTTTGATGAAATTGTGTTGATTATTTTAGATATCTTGTATGACTTGGAAGGTTTTCTTGAATATTTAAATTATTTAGAGTTTTTTTGGTTAGTTAAATCTATTCCTTAAATTAAATTAAATTTTATTTGAAATTTCATTATTGAAACATGTAGATTTCTAGTAAACTCAATTGAATTTTTTGTATGTGAATCCAAAAAATGTTGTTAATATATTCTTGATACTATGAATCAAGTATTTAACTATTTAAATCCATGTAAAACTTGATAATACACTCAGTCCTCTTTAACCTGTGATTAAAGGAATTTGAGTCAAGAATAGTTTTGGACATATATTTAAGATGAAGACTATTAAAAAAATTAATATGAAATATATGTGTTTCTATATAAATCTATTGATACTTGATTTATTCAATTGATTCATATAAAAATTTATTCATATATGATTGTAGAAATTTTCTAATTAAATTTTTAAGAAGGTTTTATTAAGGCTTGAGTTATTTTCACTTATAATAATTTCCCATGATTGAGGAATTTTGAAATTTATTTGTTATGGCATGTTGAGTAATTTGATAACTTTAAAAACTTTTGATTTTTGTAATATTTTATTATTATTGGAACAAACTTGATTGCTTGAGTGCATTATAGTTTTGGTTGTACTTTACATTATTATTTTTATGATTTGTGGGTTAAACTTTGAGAAGGATAATTAGGAATGGATATTTTATATTTGGATTCATATCATTAGCTTGATTATTTAATTCTTTCTTAATCTCAATTTTAGATATTTTATGACTCTTTAATAAATATAATTGGGATCATAATATAAATTGCTTGGGATAGATAATTAAGTTGTTCTTTGATTTAATATAGATTGAAAATTATGGTTCTTTTTCATATTTGTTACCCTAATCTTCACATTATAATTTTATATTATTATTACTAAATAATTTATAGGGTAATAATTTTTTTTAAATATATTTATATACCTAGGTGGTATGAGTGGTAATTATTTGGAATTGATTTATCAATAATGTCGATATTATTATAATTTTTGGAGTTGTATTAGCACTCCTTATGTGGATTTGAGTATTAACAACTCTTGAATTATAAATTGTTATTTTTTATAGATAAAGGGTTATAGGGTCCCTTACCCATGTTTATGAATCAAAAAAATATATATAATAAATCTTGTATCAATAGAGAGACCAAAAATAGACCCATGGGCCTAACAGAGTTAACAATGAAAAAACACAATAAAACAACAAACCTATAAAACAACCAAAAAAAGAGACCAAGAGCAGAAAACCACTCAGGCCAACCACCACCCATAAAACACCAAATCCATGCCACCTATGCCAAACCTATCAAACTACCACCCATATAATATAGGCTTGCCCCAACATTGACCACCATACCATCTCCTTCCTAGACCATGCTCATTGCACCAATTGTCACTGAAACTTCAATTCCTAAGCAGACAATTACTTCATTAATTTCACTATCAAAGTTAAGACCCTTCTCTCGAGATAATTTTCACCTATGATTTTCCCTACCACCATGGTCTAAGATAATCTTCCCTCTGAGGCTTGATGTTAAGCACATTCTTGCCAATCTAGCTTACATGTGGGTCAAAACCACTCTACACCTAGTAATAGGCCCCTCACCCCTAAAATCTGGAACCAAAGATGGAATTGGTGTTGTATCCCCAAATATCCATGAGAGCATTTTCACTATTGATAATAAACTAGGAGAAACTTGACCCTAATAGGTTACCACCATAGACATCAAAGGAGATCACAAAACAGTAATGTCCAATAATTATATCCTATACCTAGAGGGACCTAGAATTTTCAAATGACATTACAACCCCTCAATGTGGGTGAGAATATTGTCACAAAAGTCATTCATATCATGAAAAAAATTGAAAGAGATAAATCTATCAAAAACCAAACCTGAAAAGGCCCAAAGACCCTACCCTTCAAGCTCAAAATTCTGAATAGTAGCTTCAAACCCCACTTGAAAACCTTCTTAGATCAATCTCCATGAGACCTCCATATTTAAAATTTTATTCTTATATGATATAATGAAATTCTCCACAAAGAATGAAGTAATTTACCTTCAACTATCATGAAGTTTCCAAATAAATAAATCCCATTACCTCTTTAATTGTATATAAAACATTGCTAGCTTGGATAATAAATATATGTTTTAGCTTCGAATCAGAGACATGACCCTCAAAGACCATCTCCATCTTATCCACCAAAACATGTAATTTAGGATTTCTCAAAGAATTTTTAAGCATCTTGTCCATGTTAGTTATCTAACTACAACCTTTCAGTAGAGTTAGAGACATTTGGCAATGGGTCCCTTCTGGGCTCAAATAGTCATGCCAACATCTCACCATAATGATTTCCTTGAAGTCAAGATATAAAGGGGCATATATCATATAGACACCTCTCTAATTTTTAGTAATAATCATTCATCTAAAAATTTTCATGCTTTCCATTAAAGGGTGCTCATCACATCCCAAACCTCCAAATGATTTTTGAAAATGAGAGACACTATTTGATCAATGAGTTTGTTGGCTAATTCATATACCACTTGGTTAGCCTCATGAAAGTAGTGTATATCATCCCACTCTAAGAATGTGGAAATATATTCCCAAGCCCTACCTAGGATATTCTCAAAATTCTAGGATCCCACTTTATTATTCCATAATGCCCAGATGATTACCATGGAATCACCTTTAATAACAATTTGATTGATCCCACACTGATAAGAAAGATCAAGCCTTAAAACTAGAGTTTTAGCCTCTACTTCATTATTTAAACTATTTAACATTTTATTATACACTACTTTAATAAGTAAACTATCACAATCCTTGATGACACAAACATCACCCAACGCGTTAGGGTTCCTTATAACATCCCCATCAAAATTTAGTTTGAATTTTCCCATAAGAGTTGGTTTCCATTTAGTCTTCCCAACTCACTTGATATCTTTTGACATGTATGATCCATTAATGGGGTGACATTAATCCACTACCAAAAATATACCATTTTAGAATCCCAAGCTAAGATGTAACGTCTAAATCACTTGGCATACAAAGAGCCAACCTCATACATAGATATCTTGACTTTATTGATAATATTTTTAAAGGAATTATTTCAACCTTCAAATATTCACTCATTATATTATTTCCAAATAGACCAAATCAAGATGGATGAGAATATCTCCATAAACAAGAGAAGTTATCCTTCCCTGATCACATTGGCTAGGTAATAAGAGCCTACTTTAAATTTTCTAGAATGGCTTAGTGCTAAGAAAGTTTTTTGCACATCCACCCCCACACTTGCCTCACAAAGCTACATTAAAGAAGAAGATGATTGGCATCTTATTCCTATGCCTTGCACGTTACACACATGGATGGTCCTAAAAATCCCATTTTTCATAACCTATCATGAGTGAGGATACACCCTTGGATAGCCAGCCATGCAAAATCCCCATCTTTTGGGAAAATCATTTTTTTCTAGCATAGAGATTTGGTCCATCCATAAGATTAGTCCACCTATTCTACCATTTTTATCCTAAATTAACCGCATACCGCCATATTTTAATAGTCATCCATTGAACATTTGAAAATTGCATTTTTTGATTATTAGGAATAGGCACATTATTAAGATTTCTCCATGTCCAAATCAAAAACCCTACTTCCTTCCTTTATTCCAAGTAATCTCTCACCTTGTCACCCCATAAATGTCTCAACACCATTTATGCTTCTCCTATATCCTAATTCTCATTCAGAGGCTTGTGACCATTACATGAGTTTACCCAATAGTATGCCATCCTTCCATCATTGATAACCCATAAAACATGTTATGTAATGATAAAATGATAATTCAAAATAAAATTCCATATGTGTGACCCTTTGGGAGGATTTATCACCTTAAATATATTAAAAGGAGAGAACTCACCAAAGTATTTTTTTTAAATAAGTTTGTTTCATTTTTCCTAAGTTTGGGTGACCATACCCCACACCAACTTGGCACCAAGATCAAGATTCTTGATGTCAATCATTTTTATACTAGTCCATCTGATCAATTGAGGGAGACAACCCTTTCCCATTTAACCAAAGGATTCTCATTAACCTTTTGAGTGCCTTTTTAGAAGAAATTTTTAATAATTTTATTAATTTTAGACACAATCTTCATATGAGGTTAAATAATAAACATGGAGTAGATAGGCAAGGCACTTAGAACTGATTTTAAAAGGGTTATCCTACCTACCAAAGAAATACATTTGCCTTTCCATTCTAAGAGATTTTAATGGAAAGCTTTAAGAATATTTTACCACAGTGGAGTTTTTCCCACTTCTATTAACATGGGAACTCCAAGGTACTTGGCTAATAGCTTTCCAATTTTAAAGTTTAAGGTCCTAGCAATTACCTCCTGCAACATAAGGGGAGTATTGAAGAAGAAAATATTAGATTTGGATAAATTTAGGCATTGATCCAAGGCCTTTTCATAATCCACTAGAATTTTTTGGAATGAAGTAGATTCTTTCAGAGTAGGGAGACCAAATAAAATAGTATCATCAATAAATTATTGATGTGTGATGCTTGGCACACTAGCATCAGCCTTGATTCCTCTAATCTCACCTTCTCTAGCAGAGCCAAAAATTACAAGGCCTAAATATTCAACCATAAGGATGAAGAGGAAGGGATATAAATTATTTCCTTGCCTTATACCTTGGGATGCCTCAAATAATCCTATTGGTTCACCATTTATAAGGACAAATAATCTAGGACTCAAAATGCAACTGTAAATCTAGTTGCACCAGTTCTTGTTGAAACCAAATGCTTACAAAATCTTCATTAAAAATATCTAATTCACCTTATCATAGGCTTTGTTAATGTCCATATTAAGAATCATCCCTTTTTTATACCCCATGGCTAAATAATGAATAATATCATGAGTTATGATGATGCCATCCTAGATGTCTATTCTCAAGATGAAGCCTCTTTACTCACTAGAGATCAACTCACCAATGAAGGTTTTGAGCCTAAATAAGATATATTTTGAAATTATTTTATAAATTATGTTACATAGATAAATGGGCCTAATGTCTCTAAAGTAATTTTGGGTCTCACCTTTAGGAATTAGGGAAAGAAAGGTATAGTTCAATTCAGGACCTATTCTCTAATTCAAGTGCGATTCATCCACTAGGGATACTATGTCATTGCTCACAATATCCCAGAAAGCTTGGAATAAAATAGTAGGGAAACCATATTAGTCTATATATTTATCATGTCCCATGGAAAAAACCACACATTTTATTTATTCATCAAAAAGGGGGTCATTAGAGCCACATTTTAGTGATTTGAGACCAACTTAGGGATGTGTCTAATGCCTCATGTTTACACCTATAAGTCCACCATTTTAAGATTTATCATTAGAGTGCTTAGATAGTCTAAAACCTCCATTTTAATCTTAGACTACTTATCCAAGGATCATCCATCTCTAAATAATATGGATGACATGTGATTGACATTCCCACAAAGCTGAGTAGAATTATGGAAAACTTTTGTATTATTATCTCTATCCTTAATCCAAATCTCTCAAAATTTCTATTTATAGAAGATCTATTCCATATCATACAATTCTGAGAGTTATACCAAGATCTCCTTTTCTTTCATATAGAGGCTATAATCCATACCACAATTAAGAACCACTTGATTGAGAGAGTTGAGTTCTTCTCTAATGTAGGGGATTTTTGAGAAGATATTTTTAAAAAAAATTAGTATTCCAAGTCTTAAAGCGTGCTTTGATGTGCTAAAATTTTCTATTGAACATGAACTACTTTGAACATTTTCTTATCTTAGCTTTATACCACCATGTTTTCACTAAATTTAAGATAGAGGGGTCTCACAACCACATTAGTTCAAATGAATGGGCACTTTGAATGCTCACTATATTCTTTAATTTTGATCTCAATAGGGGCATGGTCAAAAACCAAAAATTGGGAGGGTATGACACTTAAAATCTCAGTCCACTTCAAGACAAATCATGGATAGAAAAAATTGGTCCAATATTTTTACAATGATGTAAAAACTATGATTTCTATTAGTCTAATAAAACCAACTTAATTTAAGAATGATGTCCACCAGTCCATAGGAATCAATAAACTAAATAAAACCCTTCTAATATTTTTAATCAAAGTTGTCTCCCTCTCACTTGTCATCATTATGGAGAATAGCATTGAAGTATCCACCCAACACAAAATTCTGGTCTATCATCAAAGACATTTGGTGTTGAATCTCAATCCAAACTTGAGCTTTCTTAACCATATAATTTGGCCCATAGATATTGAATAGGAAAAAATATATGTCATATGTAAATATAAGAGCCTTAAATAGATGTCATCCCTCTCTAGAATTTATGTATTCCACTTTTTCCCTCATCAAGGCCCAAATGATTGCTAATTATTTATAATCCCCATAGGTATCAATAAATATCCCTTTCCAACTACTCTATTTGTGGCCCAAATAATACTCACCTTTCATTTTGTTGAGTTTCATTTCTTGGAGAATGAACACATAAAATAAGGATTCTTGAAGCTAATGCCTAGAAAAGAATTTTTGTTTATAGGTATTTAAGCCCCTAACATTTCATGACATTAGTATCATTATTTTTTAGTGGGGCACTCTACTCCCCACCTACCAAATTGAGTAAAATATATAATGGATTTCTATTTTCCTACCACCACTTCCACATCCATTCATTATTTATTTGATTTCCATCCCCTTTTGCTTATCATCCCACATATTGGATGAGATATTTTTATCTCTATTTTTTAAATGGATAGATGTTCTGAATATAAAAGATCCTCCCCTTCTTCCTCCTCAAATTCCTCTAGAAGAGGAGAATACTATAAATCTCCTATCTATTCCAATCCCTTCTTTAAGGGACTAATAACCTCTTTCAACTCTAAAGACTTCATTTGTTCCATCTGACCATTATCTAGGGCCCTCTCTTTCTCCTTCACATCTCCAAATAAGACCCCTATTTGATTCTTAGCTCCACTATTAGATGAGATAATGGATGAGGTTTTATTTGTTTCCTTTGAGATGAAATCACACTCTTTCATTATTGAAGTAGGCAATAGGACCTCTCTCCTTTCGAGCCTATTTTTAAGCATTTTCATAGCCTCAATATTGATATCCACCTCCCTTCAAGGCTCTTAAACCATCATATTTTGAGTTATATATTGAGTGTTTCCTTAGGATTCTAGAACACATGAGAGGTTGATGGTAACCTTACATCCCCCCCCCAACTAGTTTACTAACCATAGCTCTAGGGCATTGCCACCTAAATTTTCCTATTTCTCTACATTTTTAATAACTGGTTAGGACCCTTTCCATATAAATTATTTCATTCTAAATTCCCTCTCAAAAAATTAGGTGGGTGTAATTAGGGATTGACTCATCTAAATTCAACTCTACATAGACCCTAACATAGGAAGTAATAACCCCTTATAAATATTTTGGGTCTATTTTAATGAAGGTCCCCAATGTTTCACCAATCTGTCAAAGTCAATTTTCACTCTAATATTCCATTAGGAATCCATAAACCCTTATCCAAATAATAAATCTACCTTTCTTCACTGATAAGGGGTTGAATTTGGGGCTCCAATGTTGAAGCCACAGTCCCTTGAAAATTCATAAACACTTAATAAAAATCTTCACCTTTACCTACTTAGATGGTAGTTGATCAAAAAAAACCTTAGGGAAGAACTAGATAGATAAATCCTACCCCCATTTCTCCTCAATCCATTTTTACATATTTCCCATTGTCAACCAATGGCCCATAAATTTCCAAATCAATCCTTTACTCTTTATAAATTGGATATTTTCCAGGAAATCCTGGTTTTTAAAATAAATATGGCACACCTCCTCTTCCCTTCCTTTTTCATGCCTAGAGGGCCACTCTTGGACTGTAGGGAACTCCCCATCCACTACCTTCATTTTAGTCGATAGAGGAAAATAGCCCCCACCTTCTTCATCCTCTGATTTATTCTAGTTATCCTTAAAGGTTTTAAGGGATTCCTTATCATAGATAGGCCAATCTTCTTCCAAGACCTCATTACAAGCATCCTATATTTTTTTGCCAAATTTATATTTTGAAAAGTTTCACCCTATTCCACTTGTTTTTCCCTTTCCTAGGTGGGGGGTAGTTGACCCTTTATTGTATTTATTTCTGCAAATGTTGTTGATGTGGTTATTGATCTCTAACCCTATCCATTTTTCCAAAAATATATTAATATCATATAAAATCATTGAAAATATATAACTTTAAAAATAGAATATTATTATATTATATGAGCTATTTTTTATTATGTTGCCTTCATAGTTATAAGTATTGAGTAAAGTGAATGATTTTTTGGACTCAAAAAATTCAATGTAATCTTCTATGTCCTATATTTTATCTTTGAATTTATTGATCCAAAACTTAGATGAAAAGTTAAATATGCGATAGTTGTTGGTAATGTTTAGATGGGTCTATTTAAATATTAAGGATAGATGCTTGGGTATTAAATATAATCCTTATTTTTTAATTCAATTTTTTATAACTGTTATTTTTTATATGCCATAAAAATAAGTGTTCTCAAATGAATATACATGAAAGTTTATATCAACTCAATATTTATTTAAATACAAAAATGAGATCTTATTTTTATCGTTTCCATTATTAGATGATATATTTTCTGACTAGGTTTGTGGACCACATTATTTAAAGGATAAAGGAAATGAATTTTTATGAATTAAGATTAAATTTTTTATTATTTTTCTAGTGTGGAATTAACGACTTAACATAAGATGTAAATCATATTTATTTTTACATATAAATAGTTTTTGAATTGATATAAATAATATATCATTTGAAGATCCATATCATATGGATTTGAAGGTTTAATGTTTATTTTGATACTCTAGATTGCGTCATTGATAATGTTATAAAGTACATATTTGGCTCGTGTTAAGACTTTAAACTTTTTGGTTTCTGCATAATGAATATTTTTGTTTTATTAAAATTGAAAATTAAGAGATATTAAATCCTATTTAGAAAAAATTCTTCATAAAATAAGAATGCTATAGATATGAAGTAAATGACACAAACTAATTTGGAACTTACCAAATTTAGAAATATGCTAAAAGGGGAAAATGATATAAGGAAATAACTTAGCTATAAAATAGAAATACATGATTGTAAGTGTAACTTTTAAAATGACTATGACTATGTAATGATGTTTTGAATCAAGAATAAAGATTAATTTATATATAGGACAAGGCCACTAGAATTGGATAGGGGAAGTATTTTATGGTGTTCTTAAGGCATATAAGTTTCCTATGATGGTTTTGTTTTTGTAATTGATAATAGGTTCACTTCACATGTATGTGTTTTTTGACTATTTGGGAGCTCATGGTCTATTGTAAAAACCACTATTTACCTTATTCTTCACTTCTAACCTTAGCTCGACTGACCATGAATGATAAATGGATAAAATAGAAAAAAGGGTTAGTGGTTAAATTTTTTCTAGACCTAAACATCCCTTTTGTTAAGTGTTTCCTATATACCAATACTCTAAAGAGGGATAAAAATCCTTGTATTTCTCCCATGCTTTGGTGACGTGTGAAAGACTGGGGGAAATTTTTTAATGTTGGTGCAATCCTTTTGTGATTAAGTTATTTAGTGATGACCTATGGCCTTGGATATGCATGTAGATGTAGCTTAAGGATATTAGGGTTGTGTGGACTCTATATTGGAAAAATAGGTGTTTTTCTCTTAGTGTGAAATTAGATGTTATGGCATTTTTCAATCATATGAGCCTCTTATGGATAATGGCTTTATAATGATATTTTTAAAATTCATTAGAATGGGACTCGTGAAACATGAAGGACAACCCATTGGGTCTTTGAATTTGAGCAATGAGTGGTTATTTGGTGGGAGGGTGTGGATAGCAAAATTGGATAGTACTAGGAATCGAGATAATCTAAATAAGGAAGTCTTGTTTAGAGAGTAGAGATGGATAAAGTATAACTTTGGATCAGTCTAAAAAGATTTTAGGTTGTTTAAAATGTGGAATATGAACATTAGAATGAAAATTTTCTTAAGAGGTAAGGATCATCCAAATAAAAGGTGAATGAAGGTTGTCAAGAACCATGGAATCAGGCATGTGATAAGTGTGTATAAGGAGTGATCACAAGTACATCACTTTATAATTAAATGTTAATTTATGTGTCTAAATTTTTCCCCCTTTTAGTCTAATAATGTATCAAATTGAAATTACTAGACTAAAAAACAAAAGTGTCTACCTGAACTTACCTATGAAGAATAGTCTTGAATGTATGCCACAACACTTCATAGAGAACCTACAATGAAACATCTATTAACTCAGCCCTCACTTAAGAAAAAAATAAATAAGTAAATACAATAAAACTTATATATCTAATAATAACAAATGAATACACTTTATTAGATATGAAAACCAGTGTTTTTATGGTGCAAAACTGGTAACTAGATAGGGTAGGACACTTGGAGATTTCTTATTCATTAAATATTTTAGATTATAATATACATGCTCCAATCTTCATTGAAAATAGATTTTGATTAAAATATAAAATTTTTATTGACTTCATCATTTCAAAACTCAAGGTAGGTAGAGTAGCTCAGAATTCCTTTATGAATTCAAATAGATTGTTCTAGTGCAAAATTGGTGCAAAAAGGTGAACCAACTGCTGTATACAAAATAAGGTTCATTTCTAGTGAAAAACTAATGCATAACTAGTGTATAAACTAGTTCAAAATATATTATGATATTATTTGGGTGTATATAGTTTAGATAATGACAAGTATTGTCACTCTATCTATGAAGTTGGCATAAAACTAAGTAATAAAGAGGTCACATGTTACACACATGCCCCCAATATAGTATTTGGGTGTATATAGATTTTATAAATGAGTAATATCATGTAACTTTATAATTGAAAACATGTGTGATAATATATAACACATACCACACATGATTCCCCTAAACTGAGCAAAATTTGAAATAAACCTATGTATAAATTTGAAACTTGTTTCTAAGAAATATTGTAATTGATCTATAGACTAAGTGACACTCTAAGAATTCTATAAACTACCTTTTTTGCCTAGTGGTACAACAACGCATTAATTTAGACATATCTATCTTTCACCCTTGTTTGAATAGAGTGATGTTTTCTAAAATTACTTTCTTAGTGGAATCTAGGAGTGAACCGTGATCAACTCGATAGAACATGAAAAACATTATGCATGTTGTGTTATTAGATATTAGTATCTAAGACAAACCACTATGTATTCCCCCTCTTTTTAGGTGATTTGTGAAGCCTATGCAATAAATTAACTTAAAATAAAATAAATTTATGCGAGATGTGTTACAAAAAATGTAGATATGAGTAGGAATAATAAAATTTTAAGATCATGGCATCATCATAGATATTCTACATAATAAGGTTTAATATAAGATGCATGTATAAATATAATAATATATAGTGTCAATTCTCGATAGATGTTATAAATTAATCATATAGTGAAAAATTTCCCAAAACCAAGTATTGAAAGCTGAATAGAACTACTTGGGGAGGGATGCATGATATTAATCACAACATTGAAAACATAGAAGATGCATGATGTCCATCACGGCATATAAAAATGATAAAACAAGTATCATGGCCATGACACTCATACACCCAAAGATTTCACACAAATCATGTAATAAGAGGATAATGGGACACATACAATGGACATATTCAAATGTCACTCACATGCATAATATCAAACAATAAGGATTAGATACACACATAAAGGCATGTTTAAATGTCCAAAATCCAAATAGTGAATACACACAAGGCACGAATCATAGAATCAAACATGTAAATAATGGAAGAGTAAATGTAATTGATCAACATAAGTAATAGTAACATCATTACATTCATCAATTTAGGTGGAAAATAAGATAGCAAAGTGAATGTAAGTGAGAAATAATGATAGATTTTATAGATTGTAAGGAACTAAGGTATGAACAATAAGGGATAGCCAACTAATGATATAATCTATGTAAAATTATGTCCCCATTAAACTTGTTACAATATATATAGGCTAAAGGATACATGTGGCTTGTTTATATATAAGAATTGTTAGCTTGTGTTCCCTATGATGAGCTCGGTAAAATCAAATAATAGCATAGTGTGTTACTATCTAGGTAGAGTACTTTTGTCTATGTAACATTTATGGGTTTGATGTAGCTAAATGTCCTAAAACTGTGTATGGAAATGGAAACCTATATGTTTTGAATTTACTCATGCACACTTGTGAATCATATTTGATATATATATATATATATAAATGTTGAGTATAGTGAGCACAAATTAATTGATGCAAATAAACTACAGAAAACATGCATAGGTTCTAGATTTTGAATTTTTGTGGATATTTGATTTTTTTGTATTTTTTAATACATGTAAGTAGAAAAGAAACTATGGACAAGGGAGGATGTTGTTATAAACCAATGATCTCATCAAGGGCTTGGATCTATGTAGTCCCTATAACATTCGAGCCATTCTATTTTTTAGTATTATAATCATCATCAATTTGATTTTAAAATTGTGGAATGCCACTCTTGTCTTGTTTTTTATTTGGATATGTAAAACCAACTGATCCATATTGTGGTATTGAATTTTCTGATTTCTCCATTGTAAAACATATGTTTCATGTGCCTTTGTTGATATGCCATTACTTGTATTTGTTTGTATACTAGTTGAAGATATGTTTTCATTTTATCTCTTTTGCTTTATATATGTTCCTCTTTTTGAAATGAAGATGAACTTTCCTTTTTGATCCAATGATATGAAACCTTTATATTTGTCAATCATTTATCCTATTGATTTTAACCATTCTCCTCCAAACACAACATTGTATGAAATTGGATTAGAAATAATGCAAAAATTAATAGAGCACTCTTTTGAATAAAATGAAAATCTTAACTTGATTGAGATCACATACATGTTTTAGATGCATTAGTTTGATCTAAGTGTTAAAGCTTATATCCAAGAGATAAAATAAATGACATAAAACAAAATTGTATTTCTCTATAATCCATAATCTTGACATTGGTAACTTATTTCCCATGGGTAATGATAGTGAAATGTTATTCATATGAGGAAAGGATTGTAAGTTCCCCCTTTCCAACCACATTTGAAAATTTAGATTTTGTAGGTATCTCTTACTTTTTAACCTCTTTCTTTAGGAATCCTTTCTTAAATATACTTTTTTCCTTAGGTTAAACCTATTTTCACAAATTTTATTCTTTGTCTTTTTGATATATTTCCTTTGAGATACATTCCTTTGGTAATTCATCCTTTTCATATTGTGCCTTTTATAATTTTACTTTTTCATCTTGATATTTTTGTACTCTTATTTTTCTAATTTTATATTTTGAATCTTTTCTTGATTTGAATTATCCTTTGGTATCCATACTTGTTGTCTTTGTTGTTTTTTTACTAATTCTAATTTTTCCACTTGTTCCACTATAGATTTATTGATTGATATATATGCTATAGGATCAACACTATCAATAATAATTTGAAATTTATTTTCAAATTCAAAAAATTATTTTTATGATGTTCAAGCATTTTATGATATGCACAATATTATTTTGATCTCCTTAGAGCATGTACAGGAGGTATTTTCATTGACTTATTTATAAGAATTTATCTTAGGTCTCACTTGAAGTCTTATTATAATTTTACATAATTTTTTAATCACTTGTTTAGATGTATTATGTTTTAGCTTCCCATTTTGATATGAAGTCTTTCTAGGAATAATATTTCTAGTCGAATATGCAAATACATTATTAACACTAGCATACTCTAGATTCTTTGCATATGTGATCTACTTTTCCCATCATGTAATTATTCAAATGAAATATTAATTTTCCATTTGAAACTATTCCAGTAACTTATTAATAATGATGATTTATTCCTTGAGGTCTTCACAAGCACAAACCTTAGGTACTTCCAACTGTAAATGCACACAAACACCATTAAGAGGAGATGTGGGATGTGTAGGAGGTTGAGGAAGGACATGTTGGTTACCTAAATTTCAAAATATAAAATGGGTCACCTTACCCCTTATAATAGTGATAGCATGGACTTGGTTAGAGGGAAAATAGTTATCACCATCTTGAGGGTTAGAAGGAAGAAGAGATTATTTTTAGTCCATTTTAAATTTTCCTACGACAAAAATGAGAACAAGAGGAAAGAGATATATGAATAATAGAAAACACTCCAAAATGATAAGGAAATTTTAAAAAATAGATTTGAAACCCTAACAACAAATAGAAGGAAAAACCCTATGAAAATATATGGCTTTCAATATTCAATCAATAAAGGGTTCACTAATATGTTTTATCAAATTTGGGAATTAAGAGATATTAAATCCTAAATATACAAGCATTTTCATAAAATCATAATGTTAAAGATATGTAATAAATTACATAAATTGATTGGTAATTTCTAAATTTATAAATATGTTAAAATGCTAAAATGCTAAAAGAAAATAACTTAGCTAGAAAGTACAAATGCAATTGTGTAAGTACAACTACAAAATTGACTATGCGACTATGTAATGACATTGTGAATTAAGAATTTTGTTTTGCTTAGATCTGGGATAAATTCACTAGAATTGGAAAATGGTGGCATGTTCTAGTATCATTATGATACATTAGAATCATGTGAGGAATTTTTTTTTATAGCTGATATGATAGGTTTACTTAACCTTTATGTTATGTTTGATTGTGCTTGAGATATTTATATGCTACAAAAACTAGTATGTGCCTTCTTATTCATTTGTAACCCTACCTAAATTGATCACAAATGATAAATAGATAAAACATAAAAAATGATTTAGTGGTTGACTTGTGCTAGACCTCAACATCCCTTGTGTTGAGCATTACCTACATACCAATTCTTTGAAGATGAATCAAAATCCATGTATTTATCCCATGCTACAATGGTGTGTTTGAAATCCTAGTGAAATTTTATAAATGTTAGTTTAATGCTAGTGTGATTAAGTGCTTCAATGATGACATGTGACCTTAAATGTGTATGCATACTGTATTCACACAAATTTGGTTAATAAAACACAATTATCATGTCTCTTATGTCATTTATATTTAGTATCTCCTAAAATTGAACTAAGGTATCATTAATGCATGTTGGAATAGTCATATGTATTCTCTATCATTATTTCACATTGATTTCATAATATTTGTTGAATTTCCAATCTTATATGTTAGTCCTCATTTGAGTCATAGGAATCCTTGGTCCTGATTTTTTCTCATTCCAATGTTTTCTCATTTCTAGGTAGGAGTGCCCTATATGGGAAACAACACATTACTCTATTTTCCAAAATCACCTCTGTCCACCACATGTTTCATAACAATTTTTAATGAATTTTTATTTTGGGTTCATTTTTATAACTATTTTACCCTTATTTGAGTCAGTTGATGCATCAATAGGGTTTTAAAATTCAAAAGTGGGAGACTTATATTTAAAGGGTTCTGTAATAAATTTTACATATTTATTTATCAATTTGTTACTAGTATAGTAAATAAGATCACATTACAATAAGTTTAATCTTTATATTTATCTAAAGTTTATACATATCATATCAATATTACATGACTTGACCAAGAGGAGGGCTTAGGTGAAGACAATTTATATCCATATCATATATGATCTAGTCAGGCACACACCTTAGAGGGATAACTACATCATCCTAAGGTCCCTATTTAGGGATATATATGCAATGATAAGATTAATGGTGTTTTTTGGAATTTCAGCCATTCCCACTTCCTCATTCCCCACCCACCCCCTCTTTTTCATTTTATATTCATTTATTCTTGTGTGCATGACTTTCACTAGGTTTTTGAAGAAGAAAAGGTGAAAACATAGGTTTAATCATGTGATCTCATACCCATGCTAGGTTAAACTTAATATAGAAGAAGATCCACACATAATCTCAATTTACACTTTTGTTTTAGGATTAGCTTTGACATTAATACTCCATAAGGATAATATATTAGTGTGATCTAATCCCAATTCCCCATTCGTGTGCTAGAAAAACATAGCAATCACACCGTAAAACCAAAAAATGTCTCAGTCAACCTTAGGATCAAATATTGTCATACACAACTTATGTAGCTCAAACATGTAAGTTGTTCTTTCTTCATTTTATTTTTTATAAAAAACCTTAGTTGTTCAATATAAATTTTTTTTCAAGTAAATGTGTGTTTGAATATCCATTTGATCATTCATTTAATTTACTTAACAATTTTATTTAATGTGATTAAACTCCATTAATCACCAAATTTGATAAAAATAGACTTAACTTAGGGATACTAGGGCTATGTAGACTTTATATTGGGGAAATGAGTTTTTATCTTAATTTGTAGTTAGTTTTTAACCCTAAATTGGATGTGGATCCTAATATGGATTAGATATGGTTAATAATATAGAAATAAATAAGAACAAGGGTGATAAGCAAATCTATAGCTGGCCAATTAATTACAAAACTTAGATATAACATATATTAAATTTATTATACAAAGGTATGCTAAAAATATGAAATTATTTCACCCTTAAATGTAAATATAATGTGATCTTATTATTAACCCTAGATTTTAATTAAATGGGTATATATAAATTAAATGGCATAAGGGTGATAATTAGATATATAGCAAGCCAATTAGATGTTAAACTCAGATATAAACATCTACTAAATTTATTATGCTAAGATAGTCTAATTATGGAAAGTACAACTATGATAGATATATAAATGACAAATAAGTGATGTACTTAGCTTGTTCTAATGTTAATGTAGTTCTAAATCTAGAATGGATAGAAATTAAGTTGGAAGGATTTCTAGAACAATTAGCATATTCTATATTGACACTTTTAGCACTCTAGGCATTAATGTCAACCTAAGACATTGTGTTTATGCTACTATATGGGCCTAACACAAGTTTTATATACATAATACCTACTATAAAGGACATGACCACTTAGATGCTTTTGGGTTATGCTTCAAATTTTCTCTGGTGTATTCAAATCTAGGTTATGGATTGTCACTCCTAAAATGGCAAAACCCTAGTTCTCCATCTTCACAATGACCTTGGGAAAAATGGGTTAATAGGCACACTATATTGAGATAACCCCAAAGACTCCACTATCAAATAAAACTACCTACATATCCAATACTATATATTATCTAGGACATTGTGTTGATGTTACTATCTGGGTTTGACATAAGTGTCCTATACATAATACCTACTACAAAAGGATGTGACCACTTATATGCTTTTAGGTTATGCTTCAACTTTGCTCTAGTGCATTCAGATCTGGGTTATGAACTGTCACTCCTTTTGAAATGGTAAAACCCTAGTTTCCCATCTTTATAGTGACCTTGCAGAAAATGGGTTAGCAAGAACACTATGTCGAGCTAACCCCAAATACCCCACTATCAGATGGAACTACCTACATATCCAATCCTCTATATTTGGTCTCAAATTCATGTATTTCTCCCCTACATGTTTCCTTGTGGGTGAATCATAAAATATGATAAAATTAAGTACAAGAGTGACCTAGCTTTTAACTTGACAAATTAGGATCTTGGGATACTCTTTTAGTACTTCAGACCTAAAGATGTGTTCTACCTAGGACTAGTGTGTAAATAGGGAAACTTTGATTAGTTGAATTTTTGATAGAGTACTTTTGATAAGTTGCCTTGGTCTATGTGGTATTTTTTAATAGGTGAGGAATGAATGAGGATTAATCTTATATTTATATCAGTCCCTTTAGAGTAATAACTCATATTAAATAACTCAATTCAACCATTAGGATACATTTCAATTTTAAATTGGATTACTTTAGAGCACTAGACACTTGCATCAGGATAGGATAATAGCATCGACATTACTGTCTATGTTAAATGTTAGTTTTCATGGAGCAAAAAAGTAAGTATAGGTTCAAAACTTATAGAGATAGAAGATAAGTATATTTTAAGCATTATAGGCAAGATAGAAGACTTTGGTCATCAACATAAGATTTGTAAAACTAATGTATATAGGCCAAGGGGCACTAGATAGATCAAATGTGAGACATGCAAAAGTGGAAAAGGTATAGAACTGATAGGAATTGTCAAGGTCTAATTTTTCTAAGTGTACAAGATTAAGGTGATATATAATCATAAAATATCATCTATATTTACCCTCCTTTTTAATCTATTAATGAAATTAATAGTTTTAAGGAAAGGAATGTGTACCTACATGTGTGTGTGCACCTTGTCTTATGTGTGCCCAACTTACATACTTTATTGGTGACTGATCTATAACTAAGAGCATGTTATAGTATAAAATTAATCTATATGATCTGGGATTAAAAGTAATTTAAATAGATTAAAATTTAAAGAGTAAGATTTAGGAGTACACTTATGTGTCAATTTAATTGCCTTGACTATTAACAAGTTATTTTGGAAAATATGTATCATTGTAAGGCCCTAAAAGTAAGATTAGGAAAAATATAGATAAATATTGAAAGTGCATATATCTAAAGAGATGGAGAGATATATATATTGGAACTCACATGCCCCCAATTTTGGATCAAAATTGAGTTGCCCCTTGGTAGTTGAGATTAGCTCAACCGTGCAACCCAATGATTCTTATAACCTAGCAAGGCTGGATGATCAAGTCTAAACTAAAAAATTAGCAATAGTGAGTGATTTGATCACCTCAACCATACCAAAATGTGAATCAACTAATGCAATAAATTGGTTCAATAAAATTCATAAAAGTTTGTGGGGTGTCAATATGAAAAACTTTGTGATATGGTAATAGCCCATAAAAGAGTTTTAGAATTTGAAACTGATTTGGATTTTGTAATATTAGGCATACATTTTTCATATCATATTCACCTTAGATATTTATTACGTTGAAAAATGTATAAAAATAGTACCAATGTATATAATTTTTACACCATTGTGCATTTGAATCATATAAATGTGTACTTGGCCAATTTAGAAAACTGTGTAAGTATGGAGAACATGCTTCTAAATCATGCCCCCATTATATATGGAGACATATAAAAATTGATATAAGTACCAATGTAGAGGACATATTTCCAAATAATTATTCCAAATTATGCCCCCACTAATTATAGGAATGGTGAATGTGTGGAAACCATGCCAATATGAAATGTCCCCATTGAATCTAAAAAGTGATATAAGTAATATATACTGAATGAGTGTGGATAACATGCTTCCAAAGTATTCCCCCATTGAGTCTAGGAATGATGAATGTGTGTAATCCATGCCCATATGACATGCCCCCACTAAATATAAAAATTAATATGAGTACCATATATTGAATGGGTGTGGATAACATGCTTCCAAATCATGCCCCCATTGAGTCTAGAAACTATTCCAAGTGTGGAGAACATGCCTCTATGACATGCCCCCTTTAATATTCCCATTTTTAAGGGGAAATAAAGATAATAAGTGCTAGTTATCTCACCTAAAAATGATAAGATAATTGTATAATCTATTAATATAACCATGTAGAATATAAAGGGGAACATATATAGGTAAATGTATCATTTAAGCGCATAGAACTAATGTGATCAGATGTAGGCCTAAGATGCATTATAAATATCATGGAAACATATAGATAGTATCAATACAAGCTCAAAATCAAAAAATCAACACAAAAAATCACTTATAAGAAATTTAAAAGGTAATGGTCCAAGGAGATTGCAAACAAGGGGCATGTTTAAATGTCGTACAATCAAAGGGACAAGACTTAGTAAAATTTCCATAAAATCAAGAATGACATATTTAAATGTCCATATAATATATAATGGCATATGAAAATGTAAAATAAATCATACATAATCATGGGGGATGCAATAAAAGGAGAATATTAAAATGATCAAACAAGGAATACAATAGCAAGGCAAGACACTCAAGGAAGTGTATAAAGGAAAGCATAAGTAACCAGCATAAGCATGTCATAGTAGTATATGGATCAAATATGTTAGAGAAAAAAATTTCAATTTTATAACATATAAAGTATATTGTGTAAAATATAATCATGGATAAAGTCATGTGTAATTACACATGTAATCTCAAACATGATAATGTAGAGTGATCATCAAATCATATAACCTGTGTGTATGAAGATCAAAGAAGCATATGCCCCCAATGTCTATGTGAAATAAGTATAGAGGAATCCCAACATATAAAATAAAAATATATCATGTATATATGTATTCTTATATCATATTCAAGTAGAAGTGTGACACACATGTATATGTAAGAGTAACTAATTATTCCATACATCAAGATAAAACTAGCACATAGATGCCAAGGATCCAATAAAACATGTAGGTATCAAAATTGTTTTTGGATTTTTGAATGTTTTTTATTTTATTGATATCATCACTTGGATTTTCATCCTTTGATGATATTTCTCATCTTTCCTCATCCAAGTGGCATAATTGAAACACCTTTAGGCTGTGGGTGAGCCTAAGAGTGAGGTGAATCTATAGATAGGGATAGCTCCCTTGATGTACCACTTTGGATCACTAACACACATAAACTTTGGGGGGTGGGGGGGAAGGAAGATAAAAAACTAAAATAAAACTATCATATTGGAGGTGATACACCAAATAATTTGATGAATACCAACCAAATGCATGTTACACATGAGAACAAGGGACTAACCAAGTATACACTTCTCTGATCTACATCTTCTCACATCAATATTACATTATGAGGTTATGGATGAATTTTTAGGCTAAGAGGACTAGAAAATAGGCCTCAAATTTTAATAGTGAATATACTAACTCATTCAACCTTGACACTTCATATAACACTTCACATGCCCTATAAGAAGAAGCTTTCCAATTACAAATAGATGACATGATGAAACAATCATGCTAAGGAAACAAAATTCATCACCTACAAAAAATAAAAAATTCCAAATGAACACACTAATAATATTCATGGAATAGGTAAAACTTATTATTCTTATTTATTAATGGTATTAAAATGAGTAGGGATTCCCCATACTCAGGTGGAGCATGAGTTACAAAGGCTAAAATGGCTAGTTCTTATAGAACTTGAGAGAGTGAGGAAAAGAGATAAGTCCAAGGGTTAAAAATAAATTTGTAAATATGATAAAATGAGATACTTGTTAACAAAAAATTAATGTGAAAATAACCATGCAAGGTCAAGAGGCACAAATGTCCATACAAGGCATGAAATTCATGAAAAGTGGCATGAAACTCCTTATGTTAGCTCAAAAAATTGCCTTCATGATTTGGACCTATTTGAACATCCCAAAATTAATTATGGATAGTTATGATGATTTTAATTAAGGTTAATTCTTTCATACATGCCTCTACATGCATTGGTTGTAGTCTGGATCATCTAGAATCTTCCTAAAATGAGCTATCACCATTAGTAATCCAAATAACTCTTCTTTCATGCACCTTGCACACTTGGTCTCACAATTGGATTAAATTTTACATGAAAATAAATGATATTTATTTTATGAAACTTTTCAATACCCTTTATGTCCTCATAGGTATCAGGTATACTTTAAAATCAGCTTACTTGAAGTTTTCCACCCTTCTCACTAACTTGGTCACTATGCTAATCAAAAGTACCCTATTTTATACCCTATTTCTATAATTATATATAAATAAAAAGGGTGGGAAGGATAATAATAGATTAATATAAAAAATTTAATCACTTTAATGGTCAAATTATCTCATTTTAATAGCTTTCTAACCTCATTTCTCCAATCAGGTCACTAACAAGGGTTTTGCAAGGGTTTAGGTTTGTTTACCCTCTTAAGCTTTATTCATAAATGTTGAACATTGGATTTTAAAATTAATTACACACAAATTAATATTTAAATTCATTAATCAACATCCATAAATTTATTATATCCCCATGCCTAGCCTCAAGGGAGATGTGAGCATCCAAAATTGTCTTGTCGAGTTTGATTCCTCATTTCCACAGGCCTAATGTTGTCTCTGAGCCCAAAATTGGATTCCTAATGTTTTATCTACAAGGTGGAAGATGAAAACACATGTAATTACCTTATTAATATTCTCAAATATATTTTATTTACTATCTAAATCCATACATGAAGTTGACCCCCCTTTTGGATTCTAGGCCTAGTTATGCTTAGTAGGCCTATTTATACCTTAAAGCCCAAAATGAGTTTTTGATGGTTATGATGAATAAAAATAGATAAAACACATATATTATCCCAAAATAAATGTCTTTCTCAATTTTAATACACTCCTATAAATTTAAGTGGCATTGGTCTCTCATTTGGAATCTAGGCTTCACCATGCTCAATAAGCATGTTTACAAGTTTAAGGGTCTAGGTCACCCTATTGGAATTATTCCCTATATACAATGTATATTATGTTTTTTTGGATTTTATTCATCTTCACATACCTTATTTTATTTTTCAAATATCTTATAGTTCATTTCTTGCTCATCTTTTCCAATACTGCAAGTTCTATGCACAAACGGAGTGCCCTCTGTCTGAGATAAAATAAAGGGCACTCCCCTATTTCTTTAGACAATTTTTAATATTTTATGGGATTTCAAAACCCATAAAAAAAATTACCAATTTTTATCCCTTGGTATTATTTTTTTACCTCCCAAATTCTTTAATACCCAAGATATACTATTTGCAAGCAAGTTCTGCATAATGCTTTTTGGTGTAGACTATGTTTTTTACTTGTTTAAGCCCTTTCTCTATTCAATATCCACTATGATATATCCATGGGAAATTATTACCTAATTTTTTATCACTTTTTATAATTTAAACCTTCATACTCTTTACAAAACCTACTTTCTTCATGTTCTACCATGATCATCCTAGATTGGGGTCAAATTCTTAACTGTGTCTTCTATTTCCTATAGGTGTGTGCTACTCATATGAAGTTTCCTACCTCAGTACAAGGTCATATTTAACATTTAATACCACCTCATATTTATTTTATTTACTTATGTTATGCATTTTCCATAATAAATACCTAGGATAATCACCATTTGGGTCATCGCCAGCTACGGTTGCCTATAGCTACCAATTATTGGGGAAAATAAAAGTATTATAGGCATGAACCATATTTAGAATCACTATTAAATTCATTTTGTATCCAATATGTGTCTTAGGAACATTCATACTTTTGAAACCTTGGTGTCTTTATGTATAACTTCCTTCAAAGATGACATATGTTTTCATAGTGTTGTAGGTGGATGTTTTCCCATTGAAGAGACCCTTATAGGTGTATCTTGAGGAGAAAATCATGCATATAAACTTAATTTGTTGATATTTATACCAATTTTAATCCTATTACCCTCTAAAAACACTCAAAATAATCTTCAAATCTTCTACCTTCTTGAGTCATTACTCCAAAACACTCTTTTACCTGCCCACTGTTGTAGGTGAGTATTTCTAGAATTAGGCACACCTATAGGTGTGTCTAGGGTCTAAAACACCATATGTTATCCTCATAATAATATTTTAGATAATAAATTATCCATTAAACCATATGGAACCATTCAAACATGTTATTAATGGTCTATTTTTCAACTTAGGGAAGTAAAAGGTCTCCTTTGAACTCAGGACTGTAGGTGATATTGACTGTTTTCAAACCATAAATGGGCAATTTTTGGTCTCCAAAAAACCAACTTCCATTTCTCATCTTCCCATAAAATATTTTTGAGTCCTTTTCATTTATTAAATATTTAAATTTCAATCATCAATATGCATAAATGGCATTGGAAACCTTATAACAAAATATCAACAAAACACCAAGGATCTCTATTTTATTCTTTTAGGGAAAAAACCCTGAACTAATCATTTTCCCCTTCAACATGGTTTCCAAATTTAATTGGATAACTTGAAACTAAAATAGGCCTTTCATGGTCAACACCATATGTTATGACTTCCCAGGAAGGTTTTAACACCTATTTCAATGCCTCAAAACACTTTTTAGCTCTATACTACGACCTATAGGTGGCCATTTTCACATACAGGTAGTAACTCTGAGTGTGGGTAATGAGCATGTCTTGTGACCTATTATGAGTTTAAAACTCTTATAAAAACCTTAAAATATACTCTTTTACTTTTAAATTACCTTTAATATCTTAAAAAACTTCTTTCCATCATGTTAGCCTTCATGAGATACCTATACATGTTCATGAATGGTTGCATGATTGTGTGCATACTAAAACCTATCTTCTCATGATTTTTATGGTGTCACTTAGGTTTATACTATTTTTTAATGCTCATTTCATGTATTAAATCTCTAAATTATATAAATATACTTCCATGTACATGTCTTATATCCCTGCACAGTTCATCCAACTAACTGTATATGGTAATCATATAGCAAATTGACTATATACTAGATATGACTCCATCCTCATAGAAAATTTTCTTTGATAATGAGATAAATGAGGTAAATTTAATAAATATAAAATTTAAACATTTAAAATTACATATTAAAACCCTCTATAACTATTGATAAAGCATGAAGGTCTAGAAAATGGTTAAAACCTACCTGTTGCACAAAAAAGTGATTCCTCTTGAAACTTAAGTTACTTGGTTCATCCAAACACTTTGAAACATGAAAAAAAGCATTAAAAACATGAGGGGAAATATTAAAAATCTTTTTAAACCATATGATCAACTAGATTATATATAAATTCTCAAACCAAGGCAAAACCTATAAGGTACACAAATTAGCAAGTAGAAAAACATAGACATCTTCATGAGGATAGTTCATAAAGTACAGGCCACCATTATTCAAAATAATATTATGTAAAATTAATATACATAAGTTTTATTTAACCTTCCAAAGTCATTTTACTTGTAAGTTCTCCAATTGTCCATACCAAGTATAAACATGAAGACTAGTTTTGTGTGTCTAAAAGGGTGAAAAATGAGTAGAATAGTTTTAGATTAAAAATGGGACTTCTAGATCATATAATTATATAAATTAACCTAATGAATATTAATATATGTTACATGATCTTCTCCCATGTGGCACACTTCCCCATGTGCTATACAAGTGCCAAACTCTTCTCTTTTCCTAAGAAAACTATTATTTTTTCTAAAGCACCTACCACATTTAGTTACCAATAGTTTAATAATACATATGAGGACACATGGGGAATTAAATCACCTTTTATAACCTTCACATTTCCCAATGATATTTTACAAGTCATTAAATGCCCCTTTTTTGACCTCAAAATGATATACAGACTAATATGACTAATGACTAATGTTAATGTGATATGGAATAACATCAAAAGACATATAATACCCCATATGACATAATATTAGACCCATAAAAACACTAAAAACTTAATTTTTTACCTATAGGTGCCCTAATTTGACCTGTAGGGTCAAATTTGGTCAACAAATTAGTGACTCATAGGGGTAGTATGCCTGTTATACTAACTAGACCAGTAGCCTTATCATTCCATTGAAATTATGGATTAATTTTAAGTATAAAACAAAACAAGGATACCTTTTACCATATGATTTTATCAAGACAAGACCATTTGATTACTTCAAACACATAAAATAAAGGACACACACCAAACAAAGTAAACACACTAACAAGACACACATGTGCTCAAGGCACCTAGGGGAATTATAAAAAAAACTATTATGCACAACTATAAACTAAGAATACCTCTTTTCTAGGATGAAAAGGAAAGTTTCTTGAATCTTCTTCTTCTTCATGACATGAATCATAGTGTTAAGCATATTTCTCCTTGGATTGGATGCTTTGTGGATCAGACCTATTCCTTGGTACTTCATTTGATTTGTTCTCAAGTAGATCATCTTTGAATAGGTCTCTAATGTAGATATATTCCTCTTTAACTTGTACACATACCTCATACTATTTACCACTCTTCATCTCATGATCAACTAGTATCTTCCTAGTACACATAGCTTCAAGAAGATTGGTTTATTGTTCCTTATAAGGTTGAGGCCAATAGGTGTTTGGTCCATCCTTCAAGAGATGATCTATTCTCCCAACTATTTGAAAGGATGGTATCCCATATTTATTATTTAAAACAAATCATAATGAGATGTACATTCCTCTTTGAAAGATATATTTGAAAAGTTACCTTTTCTTTACATACTCACTTGAATGCCAAGGCTACCTTCTCCATCTTTAACTAGATAATAGCTTCCTTCACGAGGAGTATATCTTGATCCAATGATTACAAACAAGTAATATAAAATCTGATGTGTAAATTTTTCTTTCCCATCCATAATATCTTCCATAGTGATGGAAGAACCAATGATCATTTCTCCCTCTTTGGCAAAAGGAAAACATTCTTCTATATCAACCCAATCTGAAGATTCAACACAAGAGACTACCTCTTATTTAGAATTTAGAACATCTTAAGGGATCTCAAGTTTCATCTCAACTACCTTAACATGAATTTGGTTCTCAAAGTCTGAAATATCCTCCATTTCTTTCTCCTTCTTTGTAATTCCAAGACTATGCATCTTAAAGTCATGTGACTTAGTCCAATGAAGCTATCAAGGAGCTAGGCTTTCTTAAAGCAAGAGATCTAAGTTTTTGTCAACTTAATACTCCTATTTATGTTCCCATACCATATTTCCATCAATTAAAAATTTTATTGGGTGAGGACAAGATGAACTAGTTCATGGAGGTGGCATATAGAACTCAAAATTAGATTGAGAGTTAAGTGTAGGGGATTCTTTTGGAAACTCTTGAGGAAGGGGAGGTAGACATTGGGCTAAAATAGCTTGGTTTTATTCCTTACATTTTAAAATAACTTCATTTAAATTTTATTTATCTTGAGGACTCTCTTGAGGAAGTGTAGATGGGGTGTGTTTTGGCATAGGATCTTCTTTTGGGTTTAAACCTTCCATCACACATTGACTTAGAAATTTCACCCTTGACTCTAAATCTTCAATTTTCTTGGATAGGTTCTCTTGAAAAAGTATTTTTTGAATTTCATAAAAATATTCATGAGTATGAGGAGTACAATAGGTCTAACATGGAACACTAGAAGCTTCTTGAGGAAGGGTGGGAGGGACTTGCATAGGATCAAGCTCTTTCTCAACTTCACACTCCTTATCAAGGATTTTATCCTCTTTCTTTCCCCATGACTCCACTATCTTATTCCAATTTAGGATGTTAGGATTATGAGTCTTTTCTTTGGGTATTGATTCACTTTGAGGAGTGGATAAAGTGTTCAAGAAACTCGAGATTTCCTTAGGCTTGAATTCTCTACCTTGTCTCCAACTTGGAATCTCATATCTAGAGTTCACTTCTTGAGGTTGGGATGTAATTGGAGAGGGAAATGAGGGCATAGATTCTACTTATTTTTCTAATTACATGGACTGATGCATATCATATTATCCAACTCAATCTACCTAACAATATTTTCTTCAAAAATAAGGTTTCTCCTTTCAAATCTCTCTTCCAACTGATTGGAAAAAGGATGACTTTGATAAGCTTGATTAGGTTCATGAGTTAGAACCATGTAGGACTGATATAAATATTATGGAAGTGGATATGAAGGTTAATAGGTTTGATGACATTTCTTCTCATGAATTTTTAGCCTATCTTCCAAGGATGAAACTAGGCCACTCACATCTAGCATCTCACTTGTGAGCCTTTGCCAATTAGCTCTCTCAATAGGTACCCACTCTTTTTTGACTAGATCTAATGCATATCTCACCTTATGAATGAAATTACTAGGAATATTTAGACCATATCCCCTTTGTGTTTTAAGATCTAACATGTACTTCTCATATCCCAAGAGAGTTTGCTTAAAAGTGGAAATGGATTGACTTGAGAAGTGACTAGGTTGACTAAGAGAAATATATGGAGAAGGTTTATTGTAAGACTGATACAACTCATGAAAAGGCTAGTTATAGGGCTGATAAGTATCATGATAGGGTTATAAATGGTCATAGAAAGACTGGTAAGAATCACACCAAGGTTGATAGGTTTGGTCATAAGCTTGATATGTCTCACCAACTTGTGCAAAATATTACTCAACACTAAAATTAGCCATGAAACCTTATTGAAAACAAGAAAACAAAGAAATATATTACCAACAATATTAAAAATGAAACCTAGGATGCTTGACCATATGATGTAACTTTAGATTCACCATTGATGCTTGGATAGATGCCTCTAAAGGTTGATGTGTTGAAAGATAATACCAAAAATATTTCAACTAATTGGACTAAGAGTCCCATCAAGCATGCCAAAAATTGTTGTCACTTAGATTTTTAGTTCTCCACATCCAATTTGTACAATTGAAACACCTCTAGGCTATGGATGAGCCTAAGAGTGAGTTGAATATATAGATAGGGATAGCTCCCTTGATGTACCACTTTGGATCACTACTGCACCTAAAATTTGTGGCAAGGGGGAAAGAGAGAGATAAAATTGAAAACAAACTATCTTAAGAGAGGTGATACAACAAATAATTTTATGACTACCAACTAGATGTATGTTACACATGAGAACAAGGGATTAACCAAACATACACTTCTCCAATTTATATTTTCTCACATCAATGTTACATTATGAGGTTATGGATGAATGTTTAGGCTAGGAGGATTACACAAGAGGCCTTGAATGGCACTAGTGAATATAATAGCTCACTTAACCTTGAAACTTCTTATAACACTTCACATGCCCTATGAGAATAAGTTTTTGAACTATAAATAGATGACAGAATGAGACAATCATGTTAAGGAAACAAGAGTTATCACCTATGCAAAATCAAAAATTCTGAATGAACACAGTCATGGAAGAGGTAAAAATTAGTAGTCTTATTTATCCATGGTATGAAAATGAGAATGGATTCACCATACTTAAGTGGAACATGAGTTACAAAGTCCAAAATGGCTAGTTCTTATAGAACTTGAGAGAGAGGGAAGAAGAGAAAAGTCCAAGGGTCACAAGGACACTTGTCAAGTTGAGAAAAGGAGTTACTTGTGTATGAGAAATGAATATTAAATGAAACATACAAGGTTAGGAGGCATAAATTTCCATAAAAGGCATGAAATTCATGAAAAGTGGCATAAAACTCCTTGTGTTGGCTTAGAAAACTACCTTCATGATTTGGACCTATTTGAAAGTTGTAAAACTTATTAGGGATAGGTTTGATGATTAGAATGAATGGGAAGGATTTCAAACATGCCTCTCAATGAATTATTTATAGTATTAGTCATCTATAATATTCTTAAAATGATATATCACTATCAATAGTCCAAATAACTCTTATTTCATGCACCCTGCACATTCATCCTTTACAATCATTGGTGTCTTCATGTATAACTTCCTTAAAAGATGGTATATGGTTTCATAGTGTTATAGGTGGATGTTTTCCCAATGAAGAGACCCCTTTATTTTTATCTTGAGGATAAAATCCTACATATCAACCCTCTGAAATGCATCTTCAAATCTTCTACCTTCTTGAGTTATTACTCTAAAACACTCTTTTACCTCCTTACTATTGTAGGTGAGTATTTCTAGAATTAGACACACTTTTATGTGTGTCTAGAGTCTAAAACACCATATGTTCTCCTCTTGATAATATTTTAGATAAAAAATGATCTATTCAATCATATGGAACCATTCAAACATGTTGGCAATGGTCTAGTTTTTAACTTAGGGAAGTAAAAGGTCTCCTTTGAACTTAGGCCTATAGGTGATACTAACTATTTTTAGAGCATAAATGGGTAATTTAGGTTCTCTTAAAAACCAAATTTCATTACTCATCTACCCTCAAACCTTGTGGAGTCATTGTCCTAGATGAAAGTTTCAAATTCTAGTCATCAATATGCATAAAGGGCATTGGAAACCTTATAACAAGATATCAACAAAACACCAAGGATATTTGTTTTGCTCTTTTGGGGAAAAAAACCCTGAACTAGTTATTTTCCCATTAAACATGGTTTCCAACTTTCATTGGTCAATTTGACCCTCAAATAGGTCTATCATGGTCAGCACCATATGTTATTACTTCCCAAGAAGGTTTCAACACCTACTTTAATGCCTCAAAACACTTCTCATCTCTCTACTAACACCTATAGGTGGCCATTTTCACATATAGGTAGTAAGTCTGAGTGTGGGTAATGAACATGTCTTATGACCTCTTATGAGTGTTAAACTCTTCTCAAAACCTACCAATAGACTATTTTACTTATCAAAGACCTTTCATAGCTTAAAAAACTTCCTTCTAACATGTTAGCCTTCATGAGATATCTGTACATGTTCATTAATGGTTGCCTGACTGTTTAAATACTAAAACCTATCTTCACATCATTTCTTTGGTATCACTTAGGTTTTTCCTATTTTTTCATGCTCAGGTGATCTATTCAACCTCTAATGGAAATGTATTAGAGCCCTATATAGTTCATCCAACTAATTGTATATGGAAACCATATAGCAAATTGATTATATACAATCTATGACTGCATCCTCATAGAAAATTTTCTTGGAGAGTGAGATAAATGAGGTAAGTGGAATAAATATCACATTTAAACATGTAAAAAGACATATTACAACCCTCTGTAACCATTGACAAAGCATGAAGGTCTAAAAAATGGTTGAAACCTACCTATTGTATAAAAAAATGCTTCCTCCTGTAACTTAAAATACTTGGCTCATCCAAACACTTTGAAACATGAAAAAAATCATGGAAAAAATGATGGGATATATTCAAAATAATTTGGAAACCATATTAGAAATGATATTGTATGAAAATTCTCAAACTAAGGCAAAACCTATAGGGTACACAGATTATCAAATAAAAAATATAGTTAGCTTCATGAGGATGGTTCATAAAGCACAATCCACCATCATTAAAACTCTTGTTATAGAAATTAATCTCTCTAAGTTTAATTTCAACTCCCAAATGTGTTTGACCTAGAAGTTCTCCAACTATCTGTACCAAGTACAAACCTGAAGACTAGTTTTGTGTGTCTAGAAGGGTGAAAGAGGATCAGAATAGTTTTAGAATTAAAATGGCACTTACAAATCATGTAAATCATGGAAATGAAATTGAGGGAGATGAATATCATTCCATGACCTTTTCCCATGTGGCACACTTTCCCATGGGTTGTACAAGTGTCAGACTCTTCTCTTTTCCTAAAAAAACTACTATTTCTTTTAAATCACCTACTACTTTCAGTTACCAATAATTGATTAAGACATATTAGGGCACATGCATCATAACATCACCATTTCAAACATTCACATTTCCCAAGCAGTTTGTACAAGTCATTAAATGCCCCTTTTTGACCTCAAAATGATATAAGGACTAATATGACTAATGACTAAGGATAATGTGATATGTAATAACATAAAAAGACATATAATACACCCTATGACATAATATTATACCCATAAAAACACTTAAAACTCAATTTTTTACCTATAGGTGCCTGAATTTGACTTATAGGGTCAAATTTGGTCAATAATTGGTAATTTTAGACAATTTATTTTTTGAAGAGTAAATATCATCATATTATGTCATCTAATGGATGGTTATATATATATATATATATATATATATATATATATATATATATAACCATTGTGAATTTGGTTTAATACCTTTTTTATGTTATTGAGGAGCATGTATAGGTGTAATATCTATCAATATGGTATTATTAGTTTTTGTGTATGTAAAATAGGAATCTATGGTCATGAAATAATAATAAGATTAACATGATTAGGGGTTTTTAAAACATAGCATTGAGTGGTTGATTATTTCTTTCGTATAGCAGTAATATGTACATTTGGAGGTGCTCTAAATATATAAATATGGTGTGTAGTATAAGATGGGGATTCCATAGAATCTATTGTATGTATTTGATGTAATGGTATTTCAAGTAATGGTAACCTAGTAAGATTAATTGTATGGTGCTTACCCTTTTATGATGAATTAGCCTTAGTTATTATGCTTGATAGCTAGTTGTCTGGGTATAAGTTTCTTTTGTTTAAGAGGAAGCTCATATGGAATTCTAAAAATTATAATTAGCTAATTAGCATGAATATATTTAACACACCCATGCACTATAGATGATACTATTTGAAGAGTATGTATCAAAAGTCTTACAATAACATATTAAAAATCCTATTGAAGGGATAACTAAAAATGTAGTAACCACATGTGTGGGACCAACTTGTAACAGTAAGTCAATCTCACCAAGAACCTTATGGTAGGTCCCATCGAATACTTTAACTAATCTAGTTGATGGGTGTAAATCATGATGAGTATAACCCAAGTTCATAAGTAATGTCATGTTGCAAACATTTTTGCTTGTACCATTATCAATCATAACATTATGTAAAGAGGGAAAGATGTATGTGGAAGAAGCTAATGAGGAAACCAAAATCGAGATTAGTTTGAAAGATGAAATTATTGCCCTGAAGGGTTACATTTAGAAACTAGAGCAGAACCTTACCACTGGGCTCCTAAATTCTATTCTCCTGAAAATGTCTATGCTGCAGAACTTGGGTAATACTGCTTCTACTGTCAATGCAGAGAATACTAATAAATTGAATGACCTCATCAAATCTATGTTTATGTAAGGAGAGATTTCTCTATCTCTCATTTTTTCCTATTCTTGTTTTATTTTAGTTTTTTGTGTCTATTGGTACACTGATCATGTAGTTCCTATTGTAAGGCATCATTTATGTTGATTTCCTTCATGGTTCCTCTACTTTTGTAAGGGTTCAGCCCCTGGTCTACCACCTTATATAATCAAAAACATTATGTATGGGGTGTTTATCAAGATATGCTCAAATGAATAGATAATTATGATCATAGTCATCCTTCATTTCAGTGTCATCTAATGAAATATAATATTTCTAAACCATATGAGGTATATGTCATGTGTAAGTACAAATAATCCCATCTAGTTGGTGTCCATAATGTGATGGAAGAGGATGTGCATTATATTCCATTTGAACTTTTGGTTCCTTATTAGAATGGTATTGAAAATAATTATTAAATATTTTTTGTTTATGGTGATCACTAGATTGTGAGACTAACTCCTTTGGAGGATCCTCAAAATAAGTTCTTGGTCATCGATAAGATCTTACATCATGTGCTTCAAGGTAAAGCATCTACTTGTAGAATGTCATAGTACTTAATGATAATCACCATAAGCATTTACATCATATATTTTGGGTAAAGGTTGACTCATATCAACCTCAAAAGGATGAGGGAGATATATAAGATAACACTCTAGTAACCATGAGAGTAATAAAGCTGGGGACTTAGGTAAATGTGTAAATTATCTCCTTAGTTTATTAGATAGAACAAGTTAATTAGGCTATTGTGAAACTATGATAACTATGGTGGTGGTTTTCTTTTTAGGAGTAAGATGTTTTACCTTATAACTTGGTTTGATTATAAATTTGGTATTGTATGTAGATGTAGCTAGTGTGTTTGATACATAATTAAACATATTAAATGACATAATATTCATTTCATGGTCCCATACAACATGATATAAGTCATCAAAAGATTTTAAAATGTTAAAAATAATGGACTCGTGTAAGGAGCAAGCAAACTTTGTTCTAATATATCTTATAAATATTTGTCTACCATAAGATTGGTCATTTTTGGTAGCATTGTCTTATATCTCAAGACATACTTATTGATAGGTTCATAGGTTTATTGCTTCCTTGTTTGATTTTGGAAATTTGGGCATAGGAAACATTTTTTGAAATATCAATGGAAAAATATGCTAAGAATTGACCTACAAGAGGTTTAAATGATTTTATGGATTGGAAAGGCAAATCATAGAACCACCTCAAATCATAGTCCTTGGAGCTTCTTATAAATAATTTGGTCAAAATTTTATCATTAGAATCATATTCAAGGCATGTCACATAAAAGGTTCAAATATGTTTTTAAGTATCACCCTTGTCATCATAAAATGTGAAATTAGGTGAAACAAATCTAGTTGGAAAAGGGTTCAAAGATATCTCAAGTTCAAGAGGGATATGAAACACATATTATGAATCAATAGCATGTGGATAATTTAAAGAATTTTGTTCAATGTTTTTAACCTTTTTATCAAAGGTCTTGATAACTTATTAAGTGATTGAACTGTAGGCTCAGTGGGATTTAGATTAGAAATTTTAGTCACCAAAGGGGATGAAAACAAGTTTTAAGTAGTAATAGGCATTAAAACTAGTATTTTTATTGAAACAATTGGTAATTCCATGATATATGTAGCAATGGTAGTTTTAAGGAACAAAGGTTTAAACACATAACATGTGCCCCACAAGATGTATGAGGTTGTAAGTTTTTAAGGAGAGGGATGTATCCACTATATTTTTAGAACTTTTTTCTTTGAGTATATTTTTTAAGATCTCATCAAGATCTTTTTGTTTTTTTTAATACTCTCATGAAACAATTCAATTGATGCACTTGATCATGGTCTATTTCCTCATTTTCATTTGTTTCATGGTTTTCATTATCAAATTTTTTTTCTATGATAGCCCTATCAATATGTTTTTCATTATCAACATGGGTATCATCATGATCCAAAGTATGAAATCCTTCATTGGTTTGAGATATCTTGGATGGTGGGATTGGAATCTCAATATGTTTAATAGGAACACCTCCCAATCAAGGGTTACACCTAGGTTGCATACAAAATAGTATTATTAGAAAATGAAAAATTATAGCAATCTAAAATCCTAGTTGTTTTAAAATCCTACGAATAAAAAAATGCATTTAAATAAATTAAATTCACCAAATTTTTAACACTAAAATATGGGCCTAAGTTGATCTTATCATTAACCCTATATTTGAATTGAATGGTTATATATAAATGAAATAGCACAAGGGTGATAATTAGATCTAAACATGTTGATTAGATGTTAAACTAAGCATATACTAAATTTATTATGCTTAGATAATCTAAATATGGAAAGTATAACTATGTTAGATATATAAATGATAAATAAGTGTACTTATATTATTATAATTATAATTATAATGTAATTATGTATCTAAAATAGGTAGACATTATGTTGTAAGGAGATTCTAGAACAGTCATTAGATTCAAGATCTGACACTTTTAGTACTTTAGATGCTAACATTAGCCTATAATGGTTGTGTCAACATTATTTTCTAGGTTCAACACATGTGTCCTATATGGAATACCTACTATAAAAAGATACAACCATGTGGATGCTTCTATGTTTTTCTTCACTTCACCCTAGTGCATTTAGATCTGGGTCATAGAATGTCACTCTTTGTGAAATGGAAAAACCCTAATTTTTCATCTTCATAGTGACCTTTGGTAAAAATGGGTTAATGGACACATGGTGTCGAGACAACCCTAAATACCCCACTATCATAGGGAAATGATTACATATTCAATACTCTATAATAGGGCCTCATATTCATGTAGTTCTCCCCTACATGTTGTCTTGTGTGTGAATCATATAATATGTGCAAAGTAAGTAAAATAGTGACCTAGCTTGTAACTTTGCAAATCTAGATCATAGGCTACTCCTTTAGTATTTTTGACTTGTATATATGTTTTACCTATGACTAATGTGTAAATAGGGAATATTTGTTTGATTAAATGATTGATAGAGTGATTTTGGTAAGTTGCCTTGGTCTCTTTAGTCTTTTTTCTAGGTGAGGAATGAATGAGGGTTGATCTTGTATTTATATCAATCCCTTTGGAGTAATAAATTTTAATAAATCACTTAGGAAAACCCTTAGCATATGTTTCATTTTTGAATTAGATGAATTTAAGGCACTAAACACCTATATCAGGATAAGACAGTAGCATCGAAAGTATTGTCTATCCTGGACATTAGTGTCTATGAAGTAGGAAAGTAGGTATAGGTTCAAAATTTATAGAGATGGAAGATAAATACATTTTAAGAATTATGGGCTTGATAAATGACCTAGGTCATTAAAATAAGACTCATTAGACTAAGTGACATAGGTGAAGGGGAACTAGATAAAAAATATGTGATACATGCAAAAGCGGTAAAGGTATAGAACTGAGAGGAATAACTAAGGTCTAGGTTTGAAAAGTGTACAAGACTAAGGTACTATATAATCATAAAATATCATCTATAGAAACACAACTATTCTATATAATTTAATGATAAATAAATAATATACTTAGTCAGTTCTGATGATAATATAGATCTAGATCAGGAATAGACAAGAAGCAAACTAAAATAATATTCTAGAATAATTTCCAAATTTTGGATAAAGTGACTCTATAACTACAACCACTTACGTTACCTTGGAATAGTTGCATTGATAGTAGTGTTTAGATCAAATGCAGATTTTTAATATAGAATAACTAATGAAACTAGATTTGACCATCTAGAAACTTCTAGGTTCATCATCACCTTCACTCTTGTGCATTCATATTTAGGTCATGGACTATCACTCTTTGTCAAATTATCACACCCTAGTTATTCATATTTATATTATCAATGGGAAAAATCTGATAGTGGTCACATGGTTTTGAGTTACACCAAAGACCCCTCAATCAATGGGTGTTACTTACATAGCCAATATTCTAAAGAGGGATAAAAACTTATGTAATTCTCTCATACATGTTGGCTTGTGTGTGAATCATGAAATGTGTGATAAGTAAGTACAATAGTGACATAGCTTGTAACTTATCAAATATAGCCCTTGGGATGCTCCTTCAGTACCTCAAACCTATAGATTTATTTTCCTTATGACTAATATGGATATATGATAAAATAGGGAAGCTATTCTCACTTGAGTGCGTTCTTAAATATTTTTTTATATGAATTCTAGGTTTGTGCTAGGTGGTGAATGAACTAAGGTTGATGTTATATTTATACCAATATTCTTGGATAATATATTTCATTAAATCACTTAGTCTAACCATTAAGATACATATAATTTGAAAATTAGATAACTTTAGGGCACTAGAAACTTATGTAAAAACAAGACACCTACATCAACATATGTGTCTATCTAGGATACAAGTGTCCAAGGCATAGAAAAATAGGTGCAAGATCAGAACTTGTAAAGGCATAAGATGAGCAAGTTTTAAGAATTTTGAGAAATGTATAAGGCTAAGGTCATCAACATAAGACTAGTAATACTAAAAGATAGGCCAAGGGGCACAAGAGAGAGCATATGTGAGACTTACAAAAGTGGGAAAGGTACATAACTAAGAATAACAGCCAAGGTTTCAAGTGTACAATATTAAGGTGCTATATAATTCATAAATATTGTCTACATTTTCCCCCTTTAATATAGTAGTTAAATTGATAGTTTAAAGTAAAATTAATGTGTACCTGGGTATGTATAACACACCTTACCTTTGCTTGAATCCAACTTTAGTGTTTTTATGGTGACTAACCTTAAAAAAGAGCATGTTACAATATATAATTAGTGCATATAATCTAAAATTGAAAGCATTAAAATGATTGAAATTGAAAGAGAAAAGGTTTAGGATTACACATGTGTATCGATGCAACCGTCTTACCTTTTGGAAATTTAATTTGAAAAATGTATCATTATGAATCATTGAAACTAATATTAGAAAAAATATAAATCTATAAAGTGCATATATAAAAATAAATATAGAGAGAAAGAGATGGTAAGGTCCATTCCCCCAACCTTAGATAAAAATTTGATTTTTACCTATTAGTTGAGATTAGCTCAATCATGAAACTCAATCATACTTATAACTTGGTGAGTGTGAGTGAACCAAGTCATCTCACCATTATCAAACTGGTGAGGTTGGATGATAAAATCAATTACAACCTAAAAATTTGGAAATATTGAGTGATTTAATCACTTAAACCATACCAAAAAGTGAAATAACTACTGTAATAGATTGGCTCAATATAGTCCATAAAACTCCGACTTGGTGGGAGGTGACAGTCCCTGAAAGTGTCTGGAATCTAAAACTAATTTGATTTTATAGTATTATGCACACATTGCATAGCATATTCACCTTAGATATGTCCCATGTTAAGGCTATATATAACAATGGTACCAATGTATAGAATTCTAACACAAATGTGTATCTTCTATCATAAATATGTATCTGAATCATATAGTTGTGTGTTTTGAATAATTTAAAAATTTGAACAAGTGTGGGTGACATGTTACCATAACATGCCCCCACTATATATGGATAATTTTGAAAATTGATATAAGTGCCAATGTGGAGGGCATGTTTTCAAAAACTTCCATCGCTATAATCTAGGTATGTTGCATACTAAATAAGTTTGAAGAATATGTTTCCAAAACATGCCCCTATTAAATCTAAAAATTGTGAATGTGTGGCCATGTCTCTATTACATGCTCCCATTGAGTCTAAAACTGTGAATGTGTAGAATCCATGTTTCTACAACATGCTCCCACTAAGTATAAAATTATGAATTTGTAGAATCCATGCCCCCATTAATATGGCCCTCCTTGAGGTGAGGTAAGAATATAAATTGGTAGTTACCTCACCTCAAAAGGATAAGATAACCATATAATTTTGAATGAACCATGTAGAGTATAGGATAACCTGTATAGGTAAATGTATCATTAAAGAACCATAATGTGATCACATCAAGGCCTAATATGCATGATAAATATCATGGCAACATCTATATAGTAATAGTATAAGCTCAACAATGAATCAAGCACACATACAAGAGCACTCAAAATCAAATCAACGAACAATGGTCCAAGGTGTCCAAAAACAAGGGGCATGTTCAAATGTCACAAAATCAGATGGACATGACTTATTCAAGTGTACACAAAATCAAGAATGATATATTCAAATGTCTATACAACAAGTAATGCATATCAAATTTTAAAGAAGCAAACAAAGGCACGAGGGTCATAAATAATGGAGTATATTCAAATGCTCAAACAAGAAAGATAATATTCTAATGTGGTGTGTAGTAGATGAGGATAACATGGAAGCCATTGTGGATATCTCATGTAATGATCTCTCAAGTACCATTTTCCTAGTAAATGGGATTTATTATTACTTATCATTTGTGGTACAATAACCTTAGTAGGTTTATAAATAATTACCTAGGTATAAATTTGTATTTCTCAAGAGGATACTCATATGAAACTCTAGAAACTATAATTACTTGATTTACATGAATGTATTTAACACACCCATGCATTATATAAGGTAATATTTGAATATTATGTATTCAATGGTATTCCAATAACATATCAAAGACACCCATGGAAGGTATAACTAAAAAGGTAGTAACCACATGTGTAGGACCTACCTATAAAGGTAAGTTAATCTCACCAATAAATTAATGTGAGGTCCAATAAAATGATCTAACTAATTTGGTAGAAGGGTGTAAATCATGATGAGTATAACCCAAGTGTGTAATTAATGTCATGTTGAAAATGTTCTCACTTTAACCATTATCAATCATTAAGTTGGTGATCAAGGTATGATCGAATGAATATTTGAGTCGTCACCCTTAATATCACTATCATCAAAGGTAATATAAGGTCTTTAAACCATATAAGGTGTATGCCATGTGTAAGTACCAATAATTCCATCTAGTAGGTGCTCATAGTGTGATGGAGGAGGATGTGCATTATATACCATTTTCACATGTGCATCCTTCTTAGAATGGTCTTGCAAAGGATTTTTAAATATCTTATATTTTTGGTGATCACCAGGTTGTGAATATAATACGTTTTTAATATCATCAAATATAATATTTCAGTCATCTATAAGGTCTTGGATCTTATGCTTCAAGGTAAAAAATTTGTTTGTAGAATGCTCAGGGCCTTGGTGATAGTCACAATAAGAATTTGCATCATACCTTTTAGGTAGAGGTCTACTCATATCAACCTATATAGGATGAAGGAGATATATAAGATGACACTCTATTATTCATAAGATTAATGAAGTAATAGACTTGAGTAAATTTGAAAATTATCTCCTTGGTGTATTTGATAAAACAAGTCGATTAGACTATTGTGAAATTGTATTAACTGTGGTGGTTGTTTCCTTTTTAGGGTCAATAGGTTTTACCTTATAACTTGGTTTTATATTAAACTTGGTATTAGATGTAGATGTATTTGGTGTATTTGGTACAAATTTAAGTTTTTTCAATGAAATAAGATTCATTTCATGATCCAGAACAACATGGTATTAGGCATCAAAGGAGTGAATTTTTGTTAAAACAATGGACTTATGTAAAGGATCAAGCAAACTTTAATTGAAAATGACTTGACTTTATTTATCCACATTGGAGTGGTCATTTTATCCAACATTTTCTTGTACCTCAAGACATATTCATTGATAAGTTTATTGGTTCCTTATTTTATTTTTATAATTTGGGCATAAGAAACCTTTTCACTACTATTAATGGAAAAGTGTGCCAAAAACTGGTCTACAAGAGGTTTGAACTATTTAATATATTGAAGAAGTAAATCTTATAACCACCTTAAATCATAATCCTTAAGGCTCCTTGGAAATAATATGGTCAAATATTGATCATTGGAGGCATGATAAAGGCATGCCTCATAGAAGGATCAAAGATGTTACTCAGGATCACCCTTGCCATCATAAAATGTGAACTTAGGTGCAAAAAAACTAGTTGGAAAAGGGTGCAAAGATATCTTAGGTGCAAGAGGGTTATGAAACACATCTTAGGAATCAATAGCATGAGGATAATTTAAATCTTTTTATTCAATTTTTTTAATCTAACCCTCAAAGTTATTTATAAATTGAATGAGTGTTTGAATCGTAAACCCATTAGGATTTATATTTGGAATTGGATTATTAAGCAAGAGATATTTAAACATGGTAGAAATAGGAATTGAAACCAGTATCTAAATTGAAGCATTTATTATCCTCATGGTATTTGTAAAATTAGTAGTTTTAGGGAACAAAGGCTGGAAGACATAATCTATGACTCCACTATATGAAGGTAGATTGATTGGTATGGAATCAATTATAGTAAACTCTAATAACTCACCATCACTAGGTGAATAATCCTTAGCTTTATCATGCTCACTCATTTCATATCTTATAACATACAAAAATGCATCCACTAATCCCTTGTTATTATTAATATGAGTTATCAATGCTTCTTTATCTTCCATTTGAAATCGAGTTTTTTGGTTAACCTTTTCCATTACTTTTACAAATGAAAAATTTAGAATTTGTAGCAAGGTACAATAATCAAGAAAATAGGAAACACAAAACCCTAAATGACTTAAGGTTTTGATCTCAAAGATCAAGTTCACCAAATATTTAACCCTAAATTGGGTGTGGATACTAATATGGGGTAGATAAGGTTAATAATAAAGAAATTAATAAGCATAAGGGTTATAACAATTTTGTAGTAGGCCAATTAATTATAAAACTTATAACATATACTAAATTTATTATAATGAGATATATTAAAAACATAAAACATGACTATGCTATTTATCATAATGAAAAATAAATAATATAGTTGATTCTGAAGCTAATCTAGATATTGATTTGGAATAGGTAGGAAGAAAACTGGAATAATATTTTAGAATAGTCACTAGATTCTAAATTAAGTGCCTATATAGCTTCAAACACTTATGTCATTCTAGGATGGTGTGTTGATGCTATTGTCTAGATCATATTTAGGTGTCTATTACAAAATCCCTATTGAAATGATATGTGACCACCTATATGTTTATGGGTTCATCATCATGTTTGCTCTGGTGCATTCAAATCTAGGTCATAGACTGACACTACTTCTCAAATGATCAAACCTTAGTTATTTGTCTTCATATTAGTTGTAGTAAAATGGGTTAATGGGTAAATAGTGTCAATATTCCCCAAATACACCTTTATCAATGAATACTACTTATATAAAACCAATACTCCAAAGAGGACCTCAAACTTATGTAGTTCTCCATGTGAATCATGCAATGTGTGATAAATAAGTACAATAATGATCTAGTTTATAACCTAAAAAATATAGCTCTTGGGATACACCTTTACTAATTTAGACCTGTAGATGTATTTTACCTATGAATGATATATAAATAAGAGAAAATAGGGAAGCTTTGTTCACTTTAGTGCTTGATTGAATGTTATTTGGTATGAATGTTAGGTATGTGTTAGGTGGTGTATGAATCAGGGTTGATATTATATTTATACTAATCTTCTTGGATATGTTTTAATGTTTTTGGATTTATAAGAGAAACATATAAGTAATAAAGTTGTTTTAATGTTAATCAAGTACTATTTAGATTTTAAAAATGTGATACAATATTTTGATAATATATCTCATTTAAACATGTGTGATAAATATATAAAGTACTAAGAAACTAAGGGATAAATAGAGTGTATCTTATTCTTTATTTTATTCTAGACTATGGTAGTGATCAGGAGTCATCATATGGTTGTATTAGAGATATGAAATTTATTCATTATTATGATCAAGGAATTTGACAAAGAGAGGAGGTTAGATCAAGTGTTAGTCTATAAAACCATGAAATCAACACAATAAAATACTAACATCTCTAATCCTTGATTTTAGGAGAAGCTTAGTGAACAAATAAAAATTGAAAACCTAACTAAAATGTAAAGAACAACAATCTTTACCTTCCTTGAGAGCTTCAAATGATTTCTTCATTTGACTTGCTCAGATTATGCATAAAAAATCTTCATCAATGGCATATGGCTAACATCATCTCCTCTATGCACCATTATTGAATGATTGGCTTGATTGAAATGGTTTGGCTCAATTTTGGCATTATAACACTAGGATTTTAGCTTCATGAATCTATTCCTACATTATAACTCTATTTTGATTGAGCTCCCTAAATGAAGAGCTCTAGGCTTGATTTTATAGGCTTCAAAATCCCTTGGAATGGATTAAATCTGACCATGGTTGAGTTTATTAACTTGGGTTGAGTTTGGTATATTCTTAGAATATTCTTTTAGATATTTTCTAAAAGTGACAACTCACAAAGGTAAGATGCTCTTAAATTTCCTTTTTAGTAATTGATTTAATTAATTTATTAGCTCATGGGTGAACTCAATTAGGATTTGAAATTGATTTAACTTGTTAATTGATTTTGATTAGGATGTACAAGTCAATTAATTCTTTTTAAGCATTTGGTCATTTATTTGATTTTAATTAATTAAATGTGTATATTTTCCTTGTTTAATTGATTTAATAAGACAAATTGATTTAATGCAAGGTTTTAAAGCCAAATTCGAGACTAATAGAAATTCTTAGGTTAAATATTCAATGATTGATAAGAATTGGTCAAATAGTTTGATATGACGCTATTGGTGGCCAATTTTAGGTGTCTATAATTTATCCTATTTGGGAAGATGTTGCAAGCTATAAGCATAGTAACATATTTTTAAAGAATAAAATGGTTCTTTATGCTTATGACTATAATGTTAAAGATTGAACTATAGTTGCCCCCTCGAGGGAGTGGTTGGCAAGATGGTCAACAAATAGTCCCTCGAAAGAAAGAATCAAAATGAGGGGACCAAAAAAATGAATATGATGGGGTGACAACATAATGATTTACCCAAAGTTGGGTAAAATCACTGAGAAATGCAAGTGGGATGATGTATAATGGTTTTCCCAAAGGTGGTTATAAACATTGTACCCTGATAGTGGCAACATGGTATGATAACACAATGATTTACCCTAGTAGGTGATATAATTATTGAAAATATGGAGCTACCCCAATTAGGATAGACAAATAAGAAAGTAAAATTGGTGATAACATAATTATTTTCCCCAGTAGGTGATATAATCATTGAGACTGCATGTGAGATAATGTACAGTGTTGATGCAGTATACCCCAATCATGAAAAACATGATTAATGGTTGATGATTTATAAGTTGATATAGAGAATAAAGATGAATTAGGACAACCTTTTAGTAGCGAGATGCTCATCTGAACTAACAAAGATTGAAATTCTTTCATTACTTAATTACTCCATTTGGGATATGATTGGGTATTAGATTGGGATTGTTGTTGATGTCGGTGTCAAGGAGATGGTGATGTTGCATTGATGTTGTAGACCTCTAAAATGTTATTTTTTCTATATAATTTGATGTTAGGCCTCATGATAGAACACCATGGGAGCTTGGACAAAATATGCATAAGGACTGACCCCTGATATCTGATACTCAATGGAAAATAATTGCACTAATGATAAAAACATGATGATAATTTATTTGTTTGAATATGGATAGATTCAAGAATAATATGCAAGGAATTACCTAATGAACACACATAGATTAAATCAAGGCCACAGTGCTGAAAGTAAACAAACAGGCACATAAATAAACAAATAAATAAAATAGACAAATAAAGAAACAAACAACTGTTAGTCCCTATGTTACTATAAACAACATGACAAACATTGCACCTAAAAACTAGGTGACAACTGAACAAACAAACAAAATGGGGGAATAGAATAAAAGGAAGGGGGTGGAAAAGTTGTCTTCATATGTGCTAGTTAAGTGGACACTACCTACATAGTTCCATGGATATGATGATCTAACAAAACTTCAGGCCAAATATAGTTCTCCCAAGAAATGGGAAGAAAATTATGATTGATATAACACATGATGGATGTAATACAAGAATAGAGATGAACTCATAAAATGTAAATATCATAGGATAAAAATCCAAAAAGGATGGGAAAACTAAGGAACAAGTGGTTTGTTTGTGACTTAGTGAGGATTCCCATAATCCTTAAGGCAAAGAAGTGGTCAATGTTTTTAGTTTTTCTAAACAATTTTCAAATGTTTTTGGAATTTTTGAAGCATCTCAACTCAATCAAGAATGATGAGACACTAAAATGGTCTAACCTCACAAAATGGTCAGAGCATTATAACTCAAAATTATGCTCACAAAATGGTGAGAGCGTGAGAAATTGAAATGATTCTCATAAAATGGTGAGAGCATGGTTGAAGTTACTCATAAAACTTGAAATGATGCTCATAAAATAGTTATATCATGGTTTAAGGGTGACTAAGTTGACCTCAACATGAATCGAATGTGACCCACATAGTCCCAAAATAGTTTTAGTTCCCAATAGTTCACCTCACAATGGAGGAATCTGACTAGTCTAACAGCCAATTCAAATAAAATAGGCATAGTTGGTATGATGGCATAATATGACATAGGAATGGCTAGGTGATATGTCAAGGCACAATAAACGAATGTTTCCCCTAGTTTTCCCATAGGTGGTTATAAATAGGATACAATTGATAGATCAATGATACCAATTTGCCCCATCAGGTAATATAATTAGTATCAATATTGGTAAATAATGATGTGCCCTAGCAGGTGATATAATTAGGATCACATAAATAAGGGAATAAGAAATGAAATATGTAACTACCAAAAATTCTATCATACTAACTCTATCTAAAATGCTTGAAATAACTACTAAAACTAATCCAACTCCATAAGCTAAAAATGTGAAACCAATGGATGAACCAAGGTCAAATGGGCTAGGTTGATAGGATTTAAAACATGTTTGGTCAAGTAGGAATGGAATGGTAAAATGGTATGATAGGATGGCCTTGCTTAGGATATTTAGGGTTTGATTAATTGGATGGAATATTAGGAAGGTTTCCCCTAAGTGGTAGGCTGAAGGAAATGATTATGAAATAATGACAAATGGATATGTAACAATGACAAATAGATATGGCAAATTGAAATGGTATGGTACATGTTTAGTTTTATCCTTGGTATGATAAATGATTATATTATTCCTACTAAAGTGGATATGCATGTCTTAATTATTAAATTATACAACTAAAATAATAAATAATGTAAATTATTATCCCACACCTTGTTTAAATAGCTTCTCTATCAAGAACTTATTATAGATTTGGATGCCAAGAATATTTTTTTGATCTTCATTGATCATTGATTTTGATTCCTTAAAGCATTGAGATAAGGTATCTTTATAACCTCTACAATGAAAAGTGCAACTATGGTTGGTAAATATGGATAAATTTTAGATGGTAGGTTTGTTTGTGAAATGGAATGATGGATGGAAATGGAATGGATAATGGTGGGGAAACAAATGAAGATCAAGATTTTTAGGCACATATAATGTTATTGACTTCAAATTAAACATATCTTTAGATGTGGTAGGGTCAAAGACTTATAAATATTCTCTCGATAATACCACTAAATTCTTCTATCATTTGATTTTGACAGTAGCTACCATCTAATTAGGTTGTGATAGGAATCTATTTTGATTTGATCTTTGATTTTGTCTTCATCAAGCATTGAAGAAATTTTGTGCTCAACTATGGGTGGCTCAAAGAGGTTTTCACCAATGAATTTGTCTTGATTATCCCATAGTGCCTCTGAGAAGGTTTCACTAACAAATGTTGACTTTTGACTTTGATTGTCTTCTAGCACCTCTAAAAAAGTTTCACTAGAAGATGTTGAGTTTGAACTTTGATTGTCCCCTAACACCTCTAAAAAAGTTTCACTAGGAGAGTGTTCTTCTACATGAATGTGGTCTTGGACTTCTTGCTTTTCTTTATCTGATATGTCACCATAGATGTAGTTCAATAAGGTATGATTATGTTGATCCCAATCGACACTTGTGAGAGATGGAATGTCAATAATATGGCTATGATGGTTGATGATAATGGCATGTGGAATGGAAATGGGATGAGGGAAGGCTACATAATCTTCATAGAAGATACTAGGAGAACTTGTGTCAATGTTGAAGTAATCATCTTCAAAAATTGTATAAGAATCACAAATGTATGCATATTTATCTACTAGGCATGCATAACCAATGTTATAATAGTCATGAGTATATTTTGTTTTTGAATCTGATTTTGACTCAAGGGACTCTGAATCTAAGGTCAAGATTGATGTTGATTCTGCTTTTGATGCTTATCTAATGTCATCTCAAGAGAAGAACCTGACTCTAATTCTAATTCTTCATTTCATGGGTACTATGTTAAAATGATGTCTTATTAAATGTTTGGTTTTGGATAAGTAACAACCTGTGATGGCATAACGGGCTCCATAAAGATTGGTTTATCATTGTGAGACTCCTCTAATATGGGAAAAATTTTAAGAGAGAACTCATCAGAGACTGCTTTGTCAAAGGGAGACTCTTAAAAAATAGGCATATGGTTGAGGTAATGATTTTCCTAAAGATAGTTATAATCATTAAAAAGTGACTCAATAAAGATTGGCTCATCAAAGTGATACTTCTCAATAATTGGTATAGGATCAATAGGTGATTCATCATAGGTTGACTTATCACAAGTGGTTGGTTCAAAAACATCATCTTGGATTGGTTGGTTTTCTTGGCCTTAGTTTCTAATGAGTTAGAAAATACCAATTTTAAACATAACTTGGTCCTCAAATGTTGGCTCCGTTGGGTAGGTACTAATTAGACTAGTTAAGGATTTTGTTGGATTGGTTGGGGTTTTGGTTGGATTGGTTGGGGTTTAGGCTATATGATGGGCTGAGGCTTAATGATTAGATGAGGTTTAGGCTAAATGATTGGATGAGTTTTGCATTGAATGATTGGTTGATGTTAAATGATAGGTTAAGGTTTAGGTTGAATGATTGGATGAGTTTTAGGTTGAATGATTGGTTGGGGCTGAATGATAGGTTGTGATCATGATTGGATTGGTTGATATTTTGGTTGGATTTGATAGGATTTTTTAAAGTAGGGAATGATAGTTACTATATGAGGAATGGATTTAGGTTAGATAATGGGTGGGAATTTTGGAACTTGATTGTTTGTAAAAACCAAAGGATAAGGTCCTAGAATAAAAATGGTAGGGCATCATAGAGCTTGATTGATTACATAAGCCAAAGCATCCAAGTCCTTCTCATAAACCATATCATCCCAGTCAGGTTCTTAAGTTGGATTGTAATTCAGTCCTTACCTTTGTTATCTATATTGATTATTGTAAGGAGGGTATAAATTTGTCTTGAAATCATCCTCATCATAGAGGTCTACACCCAATTCCTCCTCACCAACCATATCATTCTAGTTGAGGTCTTGACTTTGGTCCCTAATTTTATTTTTGTAAGGTGTATAAAATTTTATCTAACAGACCATGTTATCATCAAAGGGGTCTTGAATAAAGACATTTTGTGCAACCATTCTATCATAATTTGGATTATATGTGACTCCACCATAAGTTTAGATAGCCATATCCACATCAATAAAGAAATCTCTAAAAACAAAAAGGCTTAGATTTTTGTGAACTCTAAAAAACTATGTCCAAAGGACAAAGGGTTCAAACTTGGTCTAACTTGGTTAAAAGGGGTGGAGTTGTATCTCCAAACAATGATTTGATCATGGAGTTGTATTTCCAAAATTATTTGTGCTAGAACTTGGCATAAAATAGTGTAAAGTTAAATTTTTAACATCAAATGTCATACACATAAAAGGTCAAGTGTCTGAATAAAACTAGCATGTCAAAGTCTAGGCTAAAGTGTTCTAAGCAAGGTCTAAACTAAGAAAGGGAAAAGTTGAGTTGCTAGGGCTTTCATCCAAACATAGAGTCAAAAGATAGGCTCAAACAAATATGACTAGGACTTTTGGCCAAATGACATCAAAATCTAGACTTTGAAACAAAGTTTAATGTGATTTGATTTAATCAAACAAGGTTTTTACAACTTTGACATAGACCCAACATACAGAATCAAACATAAACATGATCAATTAGTATAATCCATAAGGCAAAAGGCACCTAGAGAAAAGACTATGTTTTCCAAAATTAATGAGGATAGGCTGAATGAACAAACAAGTGATAGTTTTCAAATTTGTCCAACTGATTAACCTGAGTTATGCAACTCAAAAGAGAAAGATATATGTATTGGCCCCTATGAATTGAGGCCTAAATATAAATTAATCAATGTTTGAATTTGAACTTAGAAAGTTAATTGAAAACTCAATGGTTGAAAACTATGATTGGACTAAACAAGCTAGACAAAATTGGACAACATGAACATGCATGAACAAGGTCCAAATGGCATACGTGACATGATTTGGTTGGTTTGAAATAATAGTTTTTGATACAAGGTAAAACAACTCTTGAAATAAATTTAGTAGCTTAATGGTGTCAGCATGCTCTAACAATGTGATCAATATTTTATTTCAAAGACTCTAAGGCATAAATTTGATAATAATCTGGGTAATATAACATTATATGTTTCATTTAAGTGACACACATACAAATAAGTTTAACAAAAATTATAAGGCATAAGTTTGGTGTAAAATAACCACCATAATGACTCTTTAGATAAAAGAGTGATGTATAAGCAAATTGATTTTGACATGTTTTATAAACAAACATATTAGTTTTAGTCTCAAAACACCAAGCAAAAAAATATATAAATGACCAAAATACAACTAAGTATAATTGTCCAAATCCTAACAAGGGTATGGCAATGTGGGGTTGACTAGACTAATTGTTTTAAAAGTATTCTAGATGGATCAATTACATAATAACTTTCATTCCAAATGATGAAAAATAAATTCACTTCAATTGGGTGTCTATGACACTTGGCTTGTTGCAAAATGTTATTGTCTTTTTTGTAACCACTACATCTATTACTTGCTCAGTGTAGTGCAATGTCTAATGTGCAATCTCAGTGCTTAACCCCAACACTAAAAAGTGGTTTAACTGCTCAAACCTTCAATCCTAGAGGGGGTGATGAAGTCAATGCTGGGAGATGAAACCCTAGATCAAAGCTTTCCTAAAGAACTTGTGGGAGGTAATGAAGTCCCCCTCACAAGCCAAGATGCATGAAATAAATGACATAATATAAAGACTTTAAGATCACCTCAAGATCACCCAATACTATTATGATTTTTTGGGGAGGGATTAAATGAAATTATTTCCATACCTTGGACTAGGCTCAAAGTGCGATGAGATGGTGATTTTTATCCCAAAATTTTCTTAAAGGGGATGGATGGGAGAGCATACAAGTACATCTCTTTTTGCTAAAACACATAATTAGGAGAGCATACATGCACAAATCCTGATTTACTAAAACAAGTTTAGACTAAACAAGTAATGAAAACAACTTACAAAAAACTTTTGAGTGTATTCAATTTTATAGCACTAAATGAAATGTGTGGTGGTGTTCTTTTAGCCCCTTGGCTTTAATTTGTGAAATTTGAAAGAAACCACAAAAACTTAACCAATAAAACACCCTAAAAAAAAATTTTAAACATCAAATGAAGAATTCTTAATTCTTTTTAGACATCCAAATGAAGTTTGAAAAGACTAATTTAGATTGAAATGGTTTTCTTCAAATAGGTCCTATAAATAAAAGGTCAAAACTTTGTTTAGCCTTGAAGCTTATTTATCAAATGAGACAAGAAACTTTGAAGGGTAAAATTTGTCGATCCGAAGGCAAAACCCCAAAAAAACAAACATGTTAGGTTAGATAAAGGTTAGCAAAAATATCAATAAAAAACTCAAAAAATCTCAAAATAAATAAAATAAACCTATGAAACATGCAAACAAGTTAGAAGGTTAAAAACAAGAAAACCAAACACAAAAATCATAAAAACCCGTAGTCAGTAATTTAACCATACCTTTAAAATATACATCTATTTGTCACAAAAAATTTTGAGGTTATGTATAGGTCTAGGAATCACCTTTATAAAAAAAATTAAACTTAAAATAGTGAATAATAACAAAGTTATTAGCTTTGTACTAACCATTTTTACCAAAAAATTAATAAATAAAAAGTGACAATCACTAAAAGAGCCATAACTTTATATATATATATATATATATATATATATATATATATATATATATATATATATATATATATATATATATATATATCAGATTTTAATAAAATTTTGAGAGAATTAAGATAAAACAATTAATAACATCATATAAAAAATTTATAAAAAATAATGGGTGCACAATCATGTCCCACCCAACGTGCCATTTGTGATCAAAGAATTTGACAAAGAGGGGAGGTTAGATCAAGTGTTAGTTAATAAAACCATGAAAACAACACATTAACATACTAACATCTCTAATCTTATATGTTATATGGAGCTTAATGAACAAACAATAATTGAAAACCCAACTAAAATGCAAAGAATAACAATCTTTACCTTCCTTGAGAGCTCTAAATGATTTATTCATTTGGCTTGTTTAGATTATCCATAAGAAGTATTCATAAATGGAATATATCTAACATCATCCCCTATATGCACCATTGTTGAATGTTTGGCTTGATTTATATGCTTTGGCTCAATTTCGGCATTATAACACTAGGCTTTCAGTTTCATGAATATATTCCTACATTATAACTCTATTTTGATTGAGCTCCCTAAATGAAGAGCTATAAGCTTGATTTTATAGGCTTTAAAATCCTTTTAAATGGGTTAAAACTGACCATGGTTGAGTTTATTAAGCTTGGTTGAGTTTGGCATATTCCTAGGATATTCTTTTAGATATTTTCCAAAAGTGACAACTCACAAAGGTAATGATCGTGTTCTAGGATGTTTTAGGATGCTCTTGAATTTCCTTTTTAGTAATTGATTTATTAGCTCATGGGTGAACTCAATTAAGATTTTAAATTGATTTAACTTGCTAATTGATTTTGATTAGGATGTGTAAGTTAATCAATTCTTTTTAGGCATTTGGTCATTTATTTGATTTTAATTAATTCAATGTGTGTATTTTCCTTATTTAATTGATTTAATAGGATAAATTGATTTAATGAAAGGTTATAAAGTTAATTTGAGACTAATATAAATTCTTAGGTTAAATTTTTAGTGATTGGTAAGAATTGGTTTAATAGTTTGATATGAAATCATTGGTGGACAATTTTAGGTGTCTAGAATTATTTATTCTAGATGTTTTTGACCTTCAGATAATTATGGCGATCGGGGAATGGTAAAATTTATACATATGTCTATATATGATGAAAGTGTCTAGTGAGAGATATACATAAGAATGACTTGAAATTTAGACCAGACCTGCACTACCCCTATGTAATTATTTTATGCCTCAAATTGTGTTTGCATGTGTGTCAAATCTAGATAATAATCAACCCTAATTTATTTATATTATACCTCTACAACCTAGTAAAAATGGGTTATTAACATGAATTGAGATAGCCCTAGCAACCCTGTTTATTGGTAAGTGCTACCTACATAGACAATACTCCTAATAGGGCCTCAGACTTACATGTAGTTATCCATCCTATGCATGTGTTTGGAATTGTAACAATGTAACTATATGCTCTTTCTCCTAGTAACCCTTGGTACAAGTGATGCAATAGTATATTTGGCCTTTTGAATACTTCAGATATTTAATTCATTATTGCAATGCAATTTGATAACTTGAAATGAACAATATTTTATTATTAAAGAGTTGCCTTATAAAATTGGAAGGTGTATTAATTATTACATTGCCTTTGTATATATAGGAACCTTTTGAATTTGAATTAGAACCTAGTGACACACAAAATTCCAACCAATTGATGGGTATTATTGACCATTTTTGGTCACCATAGAGGAGCAGGTCCTAGTTCAAGGTTTCAAGTGTAGAGTTGTAGGTTTCTCAAGCTCTGTTCAAGTTTAAAAAAATTACTAAGGCAAGAAACATTTATCTCTTTGACACTTATCCATTTTTTAGACTTTAAAAAATCAAATCATTTGATAACACTTGAACCAATTAGGTTGAATCTTGTGCCCATTGAGTACGGGTCCACAAGTATTTTATTAATCATAGAAAAAACAAGTACATAGAAAGGGTGCCTTTACTCCATTAACCTTTTTAAAAATCCAAACATTTATTTTATAGATTTTACCCATGATCATTAAAACCAACTAACTTCCTATAACCAACTATTTACGGGAATTCAACCCAAAAGAAAGTTATATTATTAATTTAAATTTATTCTACACAAATCTAACTTAAATATTTATGGGGGTGTCTTTTCTAAAGCATGCATGCCCCATTTACATTTCTTAAAATAATCTAATACATCAAAATCCTAAGCTAAGTTAAGACTTTGGATAAGTCATAACAAACCCCCTATGATCCAAAGTCAGGTCTTTGGACATGTACCAAGCATTTTTCTAAATTTTTCAAATTTGACTCTATCAATGGGTTTTGTGAAAATATCAACTATCTAAATAGATGTTAGGTAATATATTAGATCAATATTTTTCTTTGCCACCAGAATTTGTAGATAATTATATTTGATATTCATGTTTTTTGTTTTTACATGAAATATTGGATTCTTAAACATCTTGATTACACTCTGATTATCAATGTATAACTATGTAGGAACAATCTGAGAAACCTGAAGATCTTCAAGAATACACCATAAGTAAACAATTTCTCTAGAAGCATCCCATACTAAAATCTACTTTGATTCTACTAATGAATTTGCTACTATATCCTAATTTTTACAAAACCAAGCAATGGTAGTTGAACCCATATGCATAGTGTATCTTATTGTGGATACTTTGTATCCACACATCTACGAAAATTTGCATCATAATACACAAAAAGTTTGAAGTTTTTGTTATGGTGGTACTCAATTCCATATGTTTTCATTTCCTAAATGTTATCAAGTACTCTTTTTGCTGCATGCCAATAAATTTCTCTAGGCTCATGTATAAACCTAGACAAAATTCTAACTAAAAATGATATATCAGGCCTAATAGTCATCAAATATATCAAACCTCCCACCAATTTTTTATATTTTGTGCCATCAAAAAAGGCTCTACCAGAATCCTTATATAATTTTAAGTTACTTTCCATGGGAGTGAGGGCAAGTTTGAAATCACTCATGCCAAACCTATCTAATAACTCAGAAATATACATAGTTTATGAAATGAAAATACTATGCTCTTTTTGAGTTACTTATATGCCAAGATAGTAGTGAATAATTCCAATATCTATCATCTCAAACCCATCTTTTAATTCTTTCTTCATAGACTTATTATGATTTTCATCATTGCATGTGATGAACAAGTCATCGACATAGAGAACAAGAATCACCAATTTATTACCCTACACTTGAAAATAGAGAGTATCATCATATTCACTACATTGAAAACCAATAGATTTCAAGTATGAATCCATTTTATCATACCTAGCCCTAGGTGCCTATTTGAGCACATACAAAGATTTTATCAATTTACACAATTTATGTTTTGCACCCACCTGTTCAAAACCCTAAGGTTGTTTCATATATACTTCTTCCTATAAATCACCATTCAAAAAATCACTTTTAACATCCATTTGATTTAATTTCCAACCACTTTATGTGGCTAAAGAAAGTACCATATGAATAGTGTTCCATTTGGCAGTTGATGAAAATGTTTCCTCATAGTCAATACCTTCTTGTTGTGCATATCCTTTTGAAATAAGTCTTGTCTTATGTTTATCAATGGAGCCATCTCATTTATACTTAGTCCTATAAACCCATTTACATCCTATGGGTTGAATATGTGGAGGAGGATCAACCAAAACCCTATTATTATTTTTAAGTATTACATCATACTCACATTGCATTGCTTGTTGCCAAACATGTTCAGTAGATGCCTCCTCAAAAGTAGATGGATAAATGGAAGTAATAGTAATAACCATTACATAATTCACCTATTTATGAGAAATCTTGGGACCTGTTAAACCAACTTCATCTTCTTTTAAGTTAGAAAAAGTACTTTGAGCCTAATTTGGATACTTATTCAAATTAGGAAAACCAAAATTCTCATCATGTACATCATTAAAAGGAAGACTTAAAGAATTTTCAATAGTTTCTAAGTCATCAACCTGTGAATAGGTAGATGAAGGAGAGGAAAGTGAAGAAATTTTAGTTTCATACCACAACCTTGAGGAATTATCCCCATTATTCAAACCCTTATCTCTTTTTGCATTTTTGCTTTTTAACCTATCAAGTTTAGAATAAATCTCTACAGTGTTCATAGTCCCAAATTCATCAAATACTACATCTCGACTCACTAGGAATTTGCATGTATCTTGTGCAAGCTAACAATACCCCTTTTTATTTTTTGAATATCCAAGAAAGATGCATTTTTGACTTCATAGTTCCAACTTAGTTCTATGTTTAGTGGGAACTAAAGAGAAACAAAGGCATCAAAAAACTTTCAAGTGTTTAACCTTTGGTTTAAACCCATACCAAGCCTCATACGGAGTTTGTCCCAAAACAGTTGTTGTGGGGGACCTGTTTCTCAAATACACTACAATACCAATGGCTTCTTCCCAAAACTTATCATAAAGATGTTTATAGTGAAACATAGCTCATATTGTGCCCTCTAATATTCTATTCATTCATTCAGATACTCCATTCTACTATCGAGTGAAAGCATTACTATATTGTTGATGAATGTCACATTCCCAATAATAATTTGAAAACTCATTTGAAGTATACTCATAACCATTGTCTGAACTAAGAGTGGCTAAGTGTGGACCTATTTCTTTTTCAACTAAGTGTAACCAATCAACAAACTTAGTGAAAACTTCAGATTTATTTTTCATGAAAAACACCCAAGTCATCCTAGAAAAATCATCAATAAACAACACAAAATATCTACACCCTCCAATGGATAACCTTTTCATTTCACATACATCACTATGAACTAATTGCAAACATCTATTAGCTCACCATGAAGAGTTTTTGAGAATTTTTTCTAGATTTTGTTTACCCAAAACACATGATTCACAAAGAATACTATCTTTGTAAAAATTGGGCAACCCACTCACCATATCATATCTCTGCAAGTCCACTAAAGAATGGATATTCAAATGTCCATAGCAGAGATGCCATAACCATTGTGTGGACATAGAACCTATACCTATTTCAACAACTACTAGAAGTTCCAATGTGGGAAGAAGCACTTTACAATGCAATCTAACCAAATTTCCATCCTCATATCTTGTATACATGGTTTTATAACCATCCTTTACTGAATTGATATGGATGGCCCATTTTCAAGCACAATTTGATAACCTTTCTTTTGAATAGTTACCAAAAAAAGAAGATGTTTCTTCAATGTGGTAACATACCAAACATTCTCCAAATATTTTATAGAACCATTAGGAAGAAGAATTCATATTGACCCAAGTCCTAGTGGAATATGCATAGACTTATCTTCCAAAGAAACTAGAGAAAGAGAATCTTCTTTAAAAGTCCAAAAGAAGTCTCTCCTGAATGTCATCTATTTGATTGCTCTTGTATCTAAAACCCATACATCTATGAGCTCATCTCTACCCTCATATTCCATATAATCAATGTGTCCTAAAGAAGTGAATGCAAATTCATGAGCAACATTTCTAGACTCATCATAGTCATGGTTAGAATATTGAGTAGAGTTAGATTTAGTCATTTTTGTGGCCTCTAGATTTTGTCAAAAGGAATCTTACACTGAAACGCAATATGACCAAATTTCCCACATCTATAACATTGAATGTCTGATTTACCTTGACCTCTACCCCTATAAGAGTTGTGACCACATCCTCTATCACTTGTCTCATTTGAATGAGAATGATTAGATTGTTATTGATGTGAATAACCTCTACCTCTATTTTGATAGTTACATCCTTTGTAACCTTGACCCCCTCTATAACTATCTCCTCTATTATTTTGATGCCCAGATGCAGATGAACTAGTCTTTGACTCTAAAACATGGGATTATTTAGTTTTCTTAGATTTATTGGGTAGAGAGAGGTCATGTTGGATGAGCAACTCAACCAACTTATCAAAAGTGATGCATCTGATCTTGTCAGAGACATGTAATATTTATACAAAGTTTCTATAGGATCTAGGTAGTCCTTTCAAAGTACCAATGACTATGAGATCATCATCTATTTTTCCAAACCTAGCCTTAGTTTACTCAATATAAATATTTTCCAACTTAGACATATATTCTCCCATATCCCCATCTTCTTCTAATGACAAAGTAAATAACTGCATATGGATGTCAATCTTCTTATGCTTACATTTCTTATCATACAAATTAGATAATATTTTCCATGCAGTGTAACTATGAGGATAATTTTCAATATGAATATAAGTATCATGAGTACAAAAAAATTTATCAATGTTAAGGCCTTATAATCATGTAAATTGAATGCATCAAGTTTAGCCTATTCTATTGGCAATGTAGGATTTTCATTCTTAACAATATCTCATAACTCATTAAATACTAATGAAGCTTCCATCAAATGTTTCCAATCTAAATAATTAAAAATCATTAATCTATCACCATCTAAAATTAAATTATGAATCTTAGGCATCTTAAAATGAAATCAAATGTGAAAAAGAAGTGCAATAGATGAGATAAACAATACACGTACACAATTATAGCACTTTGCACGAGATAATGCTTCTATGGGGTTTTCATTTAACCTCCACGTAGAGAAAAATACAAGATTTTTTTATGGGTTTTGCACTTAACCTCACCAAAAATAAATTTATTACACCCTTATTTCACCCAGATACACAAAAGCAAAAGATATCAACTTCACATGCAAAATTTCAGCAAGTATGCATGTTTTTACATTCAAATATGCCTTTCACAACTTGTAAAGCATAAACATATTCCAAAAATGGAATATTCCTTTTCAAGAAAGCATATTCTTAAATAAAATGCTTCCAAAAAATAATATTTTAACACGTGACCTCCTTGTTATAATCACCTCCCAAAAGCTTTCTTTCCAAGTGCTCTATGAGCATTTACAAGTTTATAAAGATAAAAATTTCTATATAAACTTGAAATTTTCCTCTATGATAATAAAATATATATATTATTTTGGTATTTTTAGGTGAAATTATTTTTCTAAGTGAAAACTTAAATCTTTTATTTACCTTGTATTCACCATGCAAACCCTAAATTGATCAAACTTTATAAAAGACTTTAAAAAAATGAAATATTTTTATTTAGATATTTCCAATGCCTCCTTATAGATTTTCAATGCCAAAGCTGATCTAAACAAATTTGAAACTCTTCTGGCACTCGCTTAGACCATACAAAAAACTTGTAAGATTGAATCTTTCACCATTAGGTAGTGTTTAAGATTCTCAGAGAGAAATTTGACTAAGTATTGTTAATGTTTTGATAATGCAGTATGTTAGAAGGCCATACTTTTGAAATTTTGGGCCATATAAATCCAATTCATAGCTTGAAAACCTTTGAAACAAATTTATAATCATTATTTTGTTTATGGATCTCAAGTACCAATCAAATAGGTTAGCAGATGAATATTTGATAGAAATAGAAACAATTCTAGATATTCATAGGGATATCCAAAATAACTAGGCTATATTTAGAATGACCAAGTTATACATATGTAGATATGGACCATAATACTACAATCTAGGCTTTGAAATACCTTACAAATGCTTTTGGAATGAAAAATTATCTTTAGAACCTCAAAAATGGATCACAGACTGAGCAAATTTATTGAAAGAAGTTTGAAATCATTTCTTATACACAGAATTTATTAGATTCAAAAGTCCATAAAAATGGCTTTTGGGAAAATTTTAGGGCTTTAAAAAAGGTTATATCATTTGAAAGCATCAAAATTCAATATGGAGGGCTAAAAAGGAGTTTGAAATCAATATCAGGGAGCATAAAAGGCTTATTCAATTTAATGGTCATACAAGATGAGTATATAGGCTTAATTATTTAAAATGGACATTAATCAATGTAAAAACATTGAAAAATTAAATAATTTAATAATTTTTAAAATTTGTAAAGTTAGACTAACCAAATTTTATTATACATGGCATACCTTATAGTATCTAGAATGAGATTTCATGTGAGACTTTCAATTCCACATGAATCATCTTTTCATCTTGCCTTCTCCCAAATTAACCATGTTTCCTATATTCACCATACTTTCCAAAACTATGCAAAAACTTTCTTTGATACCAATGATAACACTCAAACTAATTAGGTTAAATCTTGTGCCCACTAAGTGCGGGTTCACAAGTATTTTATTAATCACAAAAAAAACAAGTATATAGAAAGGGTGCCTTTACTCTATTAACCCTTTTACAAAGATAAACATTTATTTTATATATTTTACCCATGACCAATAAAACAAACTAACTTCCTATAACCAACCATTTATGATAATTAAACCTAAAAGAAAGTTATATTATTAACTTAAATTAATCTACACAAATATAACTTAAATATTTATGGGGGTATCTTTTATAAAAGATGCATGCCCCATTTGCATTTATTAAAATAATCTAACACATAAAATCCTAAGCTAAGTTAAGACTTTGGATAAGTCCTAACAGCACTGAGCCTTTACTAAAATGGAATGCATATGTTTTAAGCCTCAAGAAAAAGTTCAATGTCCCTATGGTTCTGAGGCCCTAAGAAGATGACAAGTGGTAGCCCAATATAGCATGAAATGTGGAAGATTTGAAGTTTTACACTTAGTACATCTTTTGGAACTCTTGGACTCCTTCATAGCTTCTTAAATCCTATAGGAGATAAACAACAAATAAGTCTCTTTAATACTTAGTCATTTTTGGCTTTAATTTCCTTAGAGCACTCTTGAGACTTAGAAAATTTATTCAAAATAGACCACAAGAATCAAATAGCAAAAATACTTAATTGTTTTTGGGTTTTTTTCCCAGTGATGACTTTGGGGGGAACTATGTTAAAATTGATGGGCCCTGAGTGATGTCTTGATGGGTTCATCGGTTGTTATTGTGTTAGGGCTCCAGTTCAAGCCTCTCAATATCATGTAGTAGTCATTCAATCTCTCAGTGATTCTAACCCCTTTTCAAATAATCTCAATACTTAGTTGATTTTATTCAAAGTTTGCTTAATGAGGCAATGACATTAGTAAAATAGTGAGAGAGCTAGATGCTTTCATGCATGACAATCTGATTAACTCAAAACCATTTGTATAGTTGTAAAAGTATGTTAGAACTTTGGGTTAGTGGCATGACACTATACAAGGAAATATTTTTTCCCTACTCTCCTAAATATTTCTTTGTAGCCCAAAAATTTCATCACAGTGTGGGTGAGTGGGATGACACTATATGGTGAAATATCACTGCTCTACAAGCCAGTGGTTATCAGTACAAGGAGAAAAGGTGTATATACATTAGGTAAGTGGGATGATGCCATGTCTAAAAATATCACTTCAATATAGTATGAATATTCCAAATAGAATTTATGATTCAAGATTTTGACACTTAGTTAATTTTTCAACTTTGCCCAAAGCCACGTGTCATTCTCTCAACAGGTTTAGGTTTGTGCAAAATATATTTTAAGATAGTATTTTTCTTTAATGTTTTCTTAATGATTTCTAGGTTAGTAAATTTCTAAACTATCAGGTAAGTTTGATGCTTCCACACATTACAATATTAGAAACCCAACCCCCTAAAACCATTCACGTAGTTACAAAAGTTAGTCAAAACTTTGAGTTAGTGGGATGGCACTACATGGTGAAATATTTTTGCCCTACTCTTTTATATAGGTCTATGCATGCCCAATAATGTTTCATATCCACAAGTGAGTGGGATGATTCCACATGGTGAAATACCATTACTCCTTAGCATGAATTTTTATCACACACTTAGAGCTTCATCCAAGTAATGCATGAGTGAGAAGAATAAATATGGATGGATCTTGCCAAAAAAGGGTTGGTTGGTGTCCACACTAATACTAAATGAAGTAAAATTGATAACTTATCAAACCGTTATATTTTTCAAAACTACTAAAGACTAAAATGAGCTCAACAATTTCATGTGGATGAAACCTACCAAGAAAGGGTTTGTTATCATTGATCGAGGCAAAAATTGACTACCCATCTTACCTATCCAATTATCAAAATTCATGACATTATTTGTGTAACTAAATTTGATTCATAAATTCAATGGTAGAGTGGTTCAACACATAAATCTTGATACAACTCAATAAAAATGCTGGCAAATGGTGACAGGGCAATGGAATCTTGTCCTATTCATCATAAAGGTGAGTAGAGAATACAAGTAGACAAAAGAGAAGTTGTAAGCTAAGGAGATATGGTAGGTAGTTACATAGGTGTGTGGCCATGGAAATTTCAAGGAAAATTACCACTCCCTCTATCCAACCTTTCCATTCATGATTAAATGTGTAACCATCTAATTAGTGGGCAAAGTCAATTTAGACCTCGATCTCAATATATTTTTCCTATACAAGCAGGTAGATGTTTCATGGAAATATGGTGAAGCTCTAGTAAACTTGATACATGTTTATTACCTCTAAAATTAATTTGACTTATAATTTATTCATCTTGCATATAGTTTTTTGGAGATGGATTGTTGATGAATGTTAGTGATATTTATTTCATTTTCCTTACATTTATCCTCTTTATTCATGCCTTTATATGAGTTAGACATCTTTTTTCAGGTCATATGATGTGTGTCAAATGGTTTTCTTGAGTCAAATTATATATATTTCATTTTCCTTACATTTATCCTCTTTATTCATGCCTTTATATGAGTTAGACATCTTTTTGCAGGTCGTATGATGTGTGTCAAATGGTTTTCTTGAGTCCAAGTATAGAAATCTCACTATTGTATTTTATTATACCTCTTGATCCTTCACTCTGGATATTTTAGTAACCATAACCTTCATATGACAGAAGATTTTTTTTTAAGTTGTAGAATCAGGTTGTAATCTTATCATTCATGGTGCAATCATAGGTGAGTGGAAGGAACTATATTTTAATGCATCACCTCTTTTTGTATTTCTAGTTTTAACTTTATTTTACACCTTTTCCTTGCAATATCAATAGGTTTATTATCAATTCAAATGAGGCATCAATGGAGCTAGCCAAATATAGAGATTCACATTACCATTTAGGCCACCCACAACCTAGAAGTGATTTCATTGTTATCATCTAAGTTAGAAGGCTTGATAAACCTTCTAAGGGGAATAAATTATATTAATAATATTTTATGGCATGCCTAGTGGGACCAAATTCAATAATTTTATCCAAGATTTGTGTTTATCTTAACAAATTTACACTTGTAATAGCCTCCTTCATGCAGCATCTGGAGACTCCAACAAGTTTTTAGCTCTTGGCCATAAACTAGTAAGTAAAAATTTCATGACAAGGTTTCCTACAAGGTCAAATTAAAAGGTTATTCCTTTTTTATTTTTTTGAGTTACCCCCATTTTTATTCAAGAGAAATATATTCCTTCATTTTGTTCCTTATACCAAGAACCTTAGAAGGAAACTCCATTTCCACTATAATACAAGTTCCTCTAAAACTATCAAGATGGATAGAAACCTACATTTTATTTCCTTAAATTGTGGATCCCCTTTAAACCTTTCATAATATGATGATATTGATGTGGAAACTCTTAAAATTATCCCTTAATTTAGTGTATAAAACACCATTACCCCTATTGAGCACATTAGAGATATGTCCAATTTATGTAATATTAATAATATTACTTAATAAAATGTGTCCATTAGATTTTTATCAATTTATTTTAAGGGTAAGTCTTTATATTGGTATAGGACATTGGATCCTAACTCTATATATTCATGGTACTAATTAGGGGAAAATTTGAGCAATAGGTTTGAGGACAAGAGTGATCACTTGTCTTTGGTTGAATAGTTAACTACCATTAAAGAGCCCCTCAAGAGTTCATCCAAGATTTTAATTCTATATTTAATAAAACATGGGATAGGATCCCACTCTTCATTATGCCTACTCCTGAATATGCTTTTATTTATTACCTTAGAGCCTTGAATAGCATATCTCTATGATGATCCAATCAATGGGAAGTAAGACATTACTAAATGCTTATGAGATAGCCATTGAGGCTAAGAACAGTCTTATGCATGATGTAAAAATTACACCAAGGCCTATAATACCATTTTTCCATAAATAAAACCCACTTTTTTGAATCAAATACCTACATTAGTTCATATGTTAGTGCCAATTGACTAACCACCAATCTAAGATAAAGTTACCCCTAGCGCATCAAATGATCTATAAAAGGTTAAAAGCCTTCTCTAAAATTTTAGAAATAAGTTGCTCACTCTTGAGAGGAAGCAAGCTCAAAATTATAAACCATATCATGCACCTTAACATCCTTATCAAAATAATAGGCTTACATATCAAGGACCTTATCAACCAAAAAGGCTACTATATCAGGCAAATCTTTAAGGCCAAGGCTAAATTACTCCTAAAAATATTTATCAAGTATTTAATCCCAATAATACCAGCACATATAAAGCCTTAGTCCCTATCTAAAATATCCTAGTATAATATTATGAGTGGTGATTCCCCTATAGTTTTCCCTACTACTAAACTACCTATCATAATGGTGTCCTCAACCAAATATGATGATCAAAACATAGCACCACCATAAGAGACCCAAGATAAGGTACCACCACAATAAAAATCCTCTCAATAACTAGTTCCAAATGATGTTGCACTTCTAAATTGGTAAGGGGATGAGTATTATGGAGTGAATCAGTTGCATAATCAAAACCAAACTTCTTTTTCAGGTGTGGTGACCAATACTAGGTCCAAGAAAAGGGTTGTAAGACTAGAACTAGTAGTTGATAAGTATCCTTCATCATCTTCTCTAGTGTTAAAAGAGGTTTTTGATCCTACTTCAGATCCAAAGGTGTAATTAATATAGAATAATCAAACTCTAAAAAGTTAAGAACAGCCTAAAATCCATTCTCAATTAGCACAATTGCAAGAAGGTATTTATGCTACTAAGGTACAGAAAAGGGTTGGTTCTTCCCCATTTAATATTATTGAGAATATGAAGAAAATAAATGTGAATATACCCATGTAGGAGTAATTTTCCATCCCAAGATATAAGGACCTATTACAAGTAGCTTTGTCTAACCTTAGTCTTTCAGAAGAGTCATTAGAGGAACAACCAAAGGTAGTACTCACAAATACCCCTTAGCCAAAATAAATTTAGTTAAATAAAGGTCTAAAACTTCCACCATTTTATGCTTCCTTAATAATTGGTAGTCATTTATCCCATAATTATATGATATATTCAAGGGATAGTAGCTCATTGATTTCAAAGTAAATAGCAAATAAGTTGGGTTTGGAATATGAGTCACTCTTTAAAAGAGTAGTACAATTGGATGGAACATATGTTAAGGATTTTAGTTTCATAAAGGGTTTGAACCTCACTTTACAAGTTTTTCCTAAATTTTCCATTCCCTAAGATGTTTTCATAATTGATTTGCCTCCATACTTTTCCTTATGCCTTTCTATGGACTTTACTACCAAGATTGGAGAATACATATCATCTAATTTATCTCACATGATCTTTAGAACTAGATATGGAACTAAGGTCACCATTAGGTCTAAGCTAATTTCTAGGAACCATATTGAACCTTATGTGCCTAATGTCTTAAATGCCAATTATACACTTTTTGACCAAGAAGATCATCCTACTGAGATAGAACCAAGTACACCCCTTGAAGGTACATCTAATTTGTTACCAGATGTTGGGGGACTAATCATCATGATTTTGATCCTTATAGGCTCATTAAAGAGGTTATTTTGGGTACTATCACTTGCATGAAGAGGATTATTTCATTTTAAACCTTGTGAATACTGATGAGCATGATGATGGAGTATAGAAGATGTATTTTAATGGATCTAGAAGTAGGCATGGAGTGGGAGGAGGTGTCATGTTGGTGTCTTCCTTGGATAATAACTATTATTCTAGTCTAAGATTTTAGTTTAGTTTCACCAATAATTGTGTTGAGTATGAATCTCTCATCCATGGTCTCCAATGGGCCAAGAAGAGAGGGATTAAACATCTCTAAGTCTTTAGAGATAGTGAGTTGGTTGTCAACCAGGTAAGAGGTAAAAACATGAAAAAATATTAGTTACTAAAGTAATATAAACATAGATTTTGGGATCTTATTGAGGAATTTGAATCATTTAACATCCAAACCATCCCAATAGAAGTAAATAAGTAATTTCATATTCCAATAGCCATTGGTGATCAATTTGACATTGTAGATCATTTCAAAATGGATAAAGCATAATGAAATATCAAGATGGATTTGAGGCCTACTATAGCCAATAATAACACCAATTGGTAGGTGTTTGATAATGATCAACATATTATCCTTTTCTTATAGGAAGAAGATAAAATTTTATATAATAAATTAAGATAAATTATAAAAACAATATGATGACTAAGTCATGCAATTGAAATCAAACAATCTTCCAAAGGTAATGATCACACTTGAAAAATTCTTCAGTATTGATGATCAGGTCAGAGGAGAGAAAGTGAACATGAAAATAAAGTAAGAGCACTATGATATAGTTTCCATCTTTAAGGATAAGATTCTCCATCTTGGTAAGATATGTAATGAAGAGGAATGACATGTATTTTTTGAACTCTACCAGGAGTTTGAGTATATCTTTGCATGGGAATACAGTGATCTCAAAGGGATTGACCCTAGTTTGACACAACACACTATAGAGTTATTTTTTGATGCCAAACTAGTTAGGCATAAATAGAGACCCATAAACCCCAAGATATATCCTCTCATGAGGAAATAATTGACCAAGTTTATAGATACTAGGATCATATTTCCATCAAGCATTCATTTTGGGTTGCGAACTTGGTCCCTGTGAGGAAGAAGAATGGAGAGATAAGGTTGTGTGTTAATTTTAAAGAACTAAATCGAGCCTCATTAAAGGATCACTACCCACTGACTTTACTAGATGAATAGTGGAGCTTTCTAAAACCATAAAGTATATGAGATGAACACATGTGCAAAGTGTATGATTTTTTCTTTTATATGCATTTAGTCTTATAAGCCTAATCAATTATTATAACAATGCCAAGATTCTTTCCTTTTGTATCTCGAAAAGTTGGAATGTGAAGAGATAATATAATTGTAAAAGATTATAAATATCACTTTAATGGATTAGAATTTAGTTGGATGTGTTGATAAATATTAATAGAATCATTCTGTTATGTTTTTTGTTATCTTATTTTATGCTTGGTTTATGTGTAGTGAGTACTTTATTTTAATTTAATTTGTTATCTGATGTGATACTAGTTATGGTTTAACTTCTATTTATATATTATTTGTCTTGATATTTGGTCTATTCTTGTACTTTATACATGGTTTATACTATTAGCATCTCTTCTACACATATTAGTTCTCTCCACTACGCAAGATATCCTTGAAATTAGCATGTTCTAATGTAATTAAAGGAACCTCTATTAATAATGGTCTAGTGAGAATGGAACCTATTTGGATGAAATATGTTAAGATGGCTTCTATGGTAGAGAGACATAAAAATATGGCTAGATGAGAGAATCGGGAATTTTGCAGAGGAAGAAGCATAAAGAGTCAACCAAGAACACCTTTATGGTGAAATATATGAAATTTTTGGTGTGAATTTCTTGTATTTTTAGTGGCGTGGCTACATATATTAGAATATTATTTTTTTATTTCAAGGAAATTAAAATTTATAGTTTATACTAAGGACAAATTGGAAAGACTATGCAACCTAGATATTGATTGGTCCTGAGTAGTAGATTACTAGATGAAGACTATGATGAATGGCTATATCATAGAGTTTGTGGTAAAAAGATATATAGCTTTTCAGACTGTATAAGATTGATTTATTTAATGAATCATATGGAAATTTTTATAATGACTACCTTTGTTGATTAAAATGTTGGTTATAGAAATGGCCATGATGCCTACTCAATCCAAAATAAATTAGTCATTTCAGGAAACATGTGGGTGTGTGTAAGAGAACGTGGATTATGAAGGGCTAAGTAAAAGGAAATTGAACTTGATTCCAAAAAATTGAAGGCTAAAATACTTAGAGTGAGAATAAAATTCTAGGACTCAAAATGGATCTAAGACAGCAAAGAAGGTGGAATAAAACAAACAACCTTAAATTAACTATGAGTAGGACTAGGAATAAGAAGAAAATTGTTAGAGCTAGAGACATATAAGAAAAAGATGATAAATAAGAAAGGTTTCTAAGAGAATATGTGGAAACTATTGAAAGAGAATGGTATGTGTTATATGAGAGAAGGCCTAATGAGAAAGAAGATGCTAGAAGTAGTGATGCTAAGGTAGATTACTTAGCAATTAGAAGTATATCATAGTTAAGGGAGAGGTTTTTAGCTAGAATTGAGAAGGAAAGTTCTTGGGAAAATTTTAAAATCTAAGGTAGTAATATTATAGGTTCAAGTTCAAATCAATAAGAATTTAGAAATAAATTCATTCATTTCAAGGGTACGCATCCCCCAATCCCACTTTTTTTATAAAGGTAGAAAAAGTATAGAGAGAAGTTGATTCAGGTTGGTTTGATTCCTTTACTAACAAGTTTGGAAGGATCAATGTAGAAACCAAGTAGGCATTATAAATAAATAAGTTAGAGGAAGGATTTATTTTTACTCCTAAAAAGAGTAGTGTGAAGTAGCCTGTAGTCACTAAAAACACTATGAAGTCACTTAACGACATAACAATCAGTGTATAGACACCACCAATCATAGTTTCTAGTATTTAAACATCTGCAATAGAAAATAATAGCCTACCAACTATGTCATTTCATGTAGGTATGTTTATACCTTTAATGTTTTAGATGTATTTTTGGACCCTAAACAATACTTGGTAACCTGTAAAATAAAATGGGTCATAAAGGGGTAACATCGGATGATGTGAAGAAATGTGAACTAGTAGGGGCTTTAGGAGGGCATGCATTAGAGTTAATTTACAAAATAAATTTAAATGACCTTTATTTTACACAATTTAAATATTTTCTAGTATTATAATTTAAATTTTAAAAAAAATCTAGTCAAGTGATTCAGGACCTAAAGGAAATTCAGCAAAAATTAAGAGAAATGGTTGGAGAATATGAGCGTAAGTTTTTCGATGTGATGAAAAAATAAATTTTATTTTGTAAGATAAATATAAGGTTTATTGGTTTTTAGAGGGATTAATACCAATAATAAGGTTTATTATTGTGCAAAGCTAGTTCTCCACCAAGGTTGATGTTTGGTATGTTACCATAAGAGTTAAATAGATGGAAAATTATGCATATATTCCATCGATAGGATTAAAATTATAAGATAAGTTATATGCTTTTATGAGGAGGATAAATGATATTCATGAAAATTATAAGCCTAAATTATGATTACGATGCATGGGATATGGCTATAAGGGACATCATAAGACTGACTATCCAATAATTAAAACAATTTTTTTTGAAATTTGTAGGGTAGTTGGACATCATATGTCCAAATACCATCATCTCTAATAATATATCCAAAAGTAACATAGCATGTACTATGATTTTTTAAAATCTAAAAATTATGATGAGACAAGTTATCAGGCCTTGTAGGAGTTAAATAAAGATATAACAAAGAACATATTTATAGTTGTGTCCCAACAAATACCCATTATGAAGCAAGTAATTCTAGGACCAGATGTGGAGATGACAAATTCAACTCAAAATAGTCTAGGATGGGTGCCTTCATTACCACAATATCATATTATTTCATCACCATAGTACCATCTATAGGGCATAATAAGATAGAATAATATGTTGTCTCCCTTATATCAATATTTTGGTTAGTATGTGTAACCTTAAAATAACATAAATATTTATCAATAGCAAACAAATTGGACTCCAAGTTCCCCTTACCATCAGTATGGGGGATATGATGCACAAATGAATTAGCAAGGAAGATATTAGACAATAATACTAAGGGTGGGGATATCAACATAATATAGGAAGATATAGGGGAGGATATCATGGTAGGTATCAAGGAGGTCATAATAACAATAATGGGAAAACTTGACCTCCCATGCAATGTTATCTATGTAGAGCATATAATCATTATGCAAGGAACTATCCAAAAAATCCTTAGAGACAAGTTTATTATGTATACTATAGGGTCAAAGGTCAACATTAAATGGAATATTTCCATGTTTTGGAGAAAAAAAAAAGGATAAGTTAGTTCACAATGTAAACATGATTAATGCACAATCAAAGGAAAATGCATTTGTTCAAACCATAAAAAGGCAACAGAGAGATGAACAAGGCTTACCTCCTTTATAAATGCCTCAAGATCAAGGTATTATAAAATTTTAATGGGATAAGAATCCTAATCTTACAAAATAAAAGAATTTAATGTATCAAGTTGCGCAGGTATTTCAAGAAATACGATAGAAACCAGTCTTTGATGATGATAACATTGTTATTGATGCTCAAATGTATATGCAAATTGTTAGGATAATGTAGTAATAAGGCATCATTAAAACTTTGATATATTACATTAAACTACTTAGTATACTATGAAATGAGGATATATCCCAAAATATTACTAACCTCCTACACAATCTCTTGGAGTGTGCATAATGAGGAAAAATGAGGGTCGATAAAGTAGTTTGGTATGTCAAGACCAAGAAGCCTTGGCATGTGGATCCATAAATAGATAACGAGTTGGTTGGATATAAAATCCCAAATTTATTATTTGACTTTAGGAATACAATCGATATGATTCCTTGATTAACATAGGAAGCCATTGGTCAACCAAATATGAGCAACAATCTAGTAACATTGACCTTAACATATTATGGCAAAGTCAAACCCAATGGCCAGCTAGAAGATGTTGAAATTAAAGTGGTTGACCTTAGTTTGTAAAGGGATTTTGAGGCCATTAACACGAATACAATATATACCCATTAATGTACCTTAATTGGTAATAAATTTCCCCACAATAGCCAAATGACTATTAACACTATGCACAATCAGTTAGAAGCATATTAGAAAAATAAAATAGTAGTCATACCTTTAAATAAATCAAAACAAAATCCATATATCATTCCTAAAGATCCATAGTCTCCTTATGCTTATGGGGAAAATAGTTGGTTTAAAGTGGGGATAGATAAAAGACAAAATGGGGTGAAGACAGTAAAATGTCAAAAGTGGAAACCTAGTATTGTGTATCAAAAAAAATTGTTGGTATTCATATCTATTATTAAAAAATATCTGGTTAGATAGGTTCACATCAAAGAATGTGTTTCTCCTTCATTACATTCACTGACAAGATCTATGGTAGACTTTATTTATAATAATAGTGAAACTATGATATATGATACTAAACTAACCCCATAAGGAATTCTACCCTATGATTCTACATCATCCATAAGTGGTGACTTGGATGTGTACATCTTAAATTGGTCTTATGGAGATCACTATTTATGACCTCTATATATGGTGTTCATCACAGATTACCAAATACCTCAATATTTTAGACTAAGTATCTCAATCCATTCATATTGAGTCTTGAACACCACGTACCATAGGTGGAATAACAAGTTAGCACATTCAGCTATGCATTGAAAGGAACTATTGCAACATGGTAGGCCATACATATAAACTCAAAAATGCATTGGGAGGATGCCTATGAAATATTACATGTAAAGTTTCAGCTACCAAGTAGTATTAAATTAGAATAGCCTTTCTTTCAAGAGGATCAATATCCATAACTACACATCTATTAGTTCATATATATATATATATATATATATATATATATATATATATATATATATATATATATATATATATATATATATATATTGACCACATAGGGAGTAGAGCCACGATATTGGGTACACATATTTAGTCATACCCTTGCACCTCTTCTAAAAGCTTGGTATATACATCAAGAGAATAGAATGGAAACTAAACATTGGGTTTAACTTCAGTAGGATTTCATTCAAACTTTTGTGTTTGATGATGGTAACTCACTAGTACATATTACCTTGTTGAATATTAAAAAAATTCTATATCATGGACATATAGAAGATTCAAAAAAAATTGTTGAATCATCCTCTCATCAGGAAGATACACAAGACTTAGATCTCAAACTCAATAATTACAAAGCTAACCAAAAATAACAACTCCAAGTTTAGCCATGTAATAGAATAAATATTGATCTGACAAATTCTAGTAATAGTGATAGTGAAGGAGATCTTGATTTAGAAGGGTTATTTGAGCCACAACGTGAAGAAGATTCCAAACTAGTGCAAATCATAGAGAAAAACATAGAGTAAGGTGTAGATAAAATACAAGAGGAGAAGATATGAAATATTGACATTTTGTAAGGTGAAGGCAAATGCATTTTGTAAGAGATTATGCCTAGTGGATTAAGTAAGATATATCAGGAACTATTACAAATTACTCAAATAAATATTGGAGTAGAAGTGGCCCATAAGATTGTAATAGTGGGAGATTACTAGGGATAAGAGAAGATATCTAAGGCCCTACAATTGTTAAGAGATTATCCATACATGTTTCTAAGCAAATTATTAGAGGTAAAAGATGTATATCCATCTCTAGGAAAAATGCATATACAGTTAAAATAATTTATGTGCCCTATCAAAAAGTGACCCTATAAACTCAATCCTAATATGAAGACCAAAGTAAAGGATGAACTAGATCAAATGAAATAATCTATAATTATTTATCCAGTTAGAAAGGCAGAGTGGGTGAGTCCCATGGTTGTTCAACCTAATAAAATAGGAAAAATTTGGGTGTGTGGGGATTATCACACACTTAGTGATTTTTGTGTTAATGATCCATTTCCTATTCTTTTTACATACAAAGTACTTGAATCTATGTCTAGGCATGAGGTATATTCCTTTATGGATGGTTTTAGTGGATATCGCTAGATTTTAATTGCTAAAGAGGATCAGTCTAAGACTACCTTCACTATTGAATGGGGATCATTCACATACAAGGTTATGCTATTTAGTTTAAAGAATACACCTGTTATATTTTATATAGCTATGGTAAATGCATTGAAATACTTTATTCATGATTTCCTAGAATTCTATCTAGATGATTGGTCAGTCTTCTTCTATTTAAAGAACAATTGTCAAAACTAAGATTGATTCTAGAGTGATGTCGAGATTTTTGCATCACCTTAAATTTAAATAAGTGTCTATTCTTTACACCTTTTAGTGTTTTGATGGGTCATGTTATGTGTGATGATAGAATTCTAGTCAACCCAACTAAAATTATTATTATAGTAGGAATGCCACCTTAGACTAACTCAATTGAAGTGTGCACCTTTCTTGGTCATACCAGATATTATAAGAAGTTTATAAAAGGGTATGCACTATATCAACATCTATGGAGAAGTTATTTCATAAGGATGCCAAATTTTAATGGACATTAGAATGTCAATCAACATTCACTAAGTTAAAGTAGTGGTTGGTAATAGTACCCATCTTATTATTTCTTGATTGGAAGTATCCATTCCATGTACATGTGGATGTTTATGGCACTACAGTAGTAGTTGTCTAAGCACAACCAAAAAAAAGGGGGTTGGAGCATCTGATACATTTTTCTAGAAAGAAACTATTAGTTACAAAAAATAATTACATGACCATAAAGATAAACATTAACCATGGTGTTTACATTGTAAAATTTCAGATATTACTTATTGGCTACTCCTTTTGAGTTATTCATAGATCACCAAGCATTATGATACCTAGTTAATAAACTAATGATAGGAGGCAAGGTGGTTAATACTCTCTTAGGAATTTCAATTTTAGATTAATTTTAATCTAAGATAAGAGAATGTGGGACCAGATCATCTTAACCAATTTCACAATAGGGAAGAACTAGAGGAACTAGAAGATGAATCCCCTAATGTGCATTTATTTAGAACTTATGAAATTATTGATAATATGGAAGACATTGAAAATTTCTTAGAACAAGTAAGTTTTCATACACATTATATATATATATATATATATATATATAATAAATATATGGTTCCCATAACCATACCATATAGCCTCGTTAATGGATTCTTGTATGAGCTTGGCAAAGATGTTGTATTATGCAACGTAGCTCTAGAGAATGAATGACCACAACTTCTTCAAGAGGCTCATCAAGGGATTATAGGAGGTCACTTAATAGGATAATAAACTATGAGTAAAATAATTTAGAGTGGTTTTTGGTGGTCTATACTATTTTAAAATGCACATAGAGTTGCTAAACACTATGACATTTATCAAATAATGGGTAAGCCCAACCAACGAGAGAAAATGCCTTTGGTACATATGCTTGAAAAATAACATTTTGAGAAATGGGGAGTTGAATTTTTTGGGCCTATAACTCCCTAAAGTATATGAAATCATACCAGATACATTATCACTATGACTAACTATTTCACAAAATGGGTGGAAGTTGATGCTACTCCAAGCTGCAGTGCAAAGGATGTTAAGTATTTATATGAAAACATTATCAAGAGGTTTGGATGTCTAGTTAATTTGGTAGGTTATATAGGCATGAAATTTATCAATAATAATATTAAGATTGTCATTGAAGAGTTCATGATATTGCACCATAAAAGCATGGCTTACCCCCTGTAGGCCAATGGACAAGCAAAATAATCCAATAAAGTTTTGGGCAAGATGTTATAAAAAAATTGTAATGTTTAGAAAGATGATTTGGAGGATCAAATTATTTAAATTATATGGGCCTATCAAACACATTATAAGAGATCTATTAGGTTCAGTCCATTCTAATTGTTATATGTCCTTGAGGTAGTAATGCATATGGAATATATTGTGCCTAGTCTATGCATTGTGATGATCATGAGATTAAGAGATCAAGATTCATTATGGGCATGACTAATGTATTTCACCAAGATGGAATAAAATTGATTAAGATCATAGAGGATACAACATATCAAAAAACAAGTCAAAAATCATGGCATGATCACAACCTATAATCTAATCAATTTTACCCAGACCAAACAATATTACTTTATGAGAGCAAATTTAAAGCATTCCCCAAAAATATGTGCATAAGATGGAAAGGGACCTACATCATTCATGAAGTATCACCATAGAGTACCATAGTGCTAAAAGATTTGTAGGAAACCATATTACCAGGGAAAATAAATGGTTTTAGTCTTGAGCCATATCATATTTAATCTCTATCATTATACTAAAAAATTAAATGGGTGTTGAGTAACACCATGTAGTTAGAATTTCATTTAATGTTATTTGTTTTCTATTTTAATTTTTTAGGTTAGATGTTTGTATAGTGTGCTCATTTTTATGCAACACATCATAACTACCACAAACCAATTATCATTATAGGATGCGATCACATTCCTAAGATATCTCATCAAATACAGTTGCAGCTACACCAAGAATTATAATTAATTATGGGAAGATGGTGACAAGACAGGTATGGTGATCAGAAATCCAATGGTTAGGTTAGAATATTAATGACATGGCATTTCAAAACATCAATTTCAAATCATATTTGGTAATAATATGACAAGTGGATACATAAAATAAATTGATTAACCAAAAAGATGACTACTCACCTATAATAACTACACTAGAAGTAAATTAAAGATCCTAAGCACAAATTGTCCCAACCAAGGTGATTTCTAGCATCTAATATTACTTGGAAATGGAACATTCATGTGGATGTAATTAATGAATTCAAAGGAGTCAGTGACATGAAATTTGGTACCAAACAGCTATAAAAGAGAAGGGTATAGACAATGATCAAACATTAAAACCTTCAACTAACAAGTGAATTTTGTGATTTTCCTTTTGAATACATATTTGTGAACAAATTTCAAATAAGAGTACAATTACTTAGAATAATCATCCAGCCTATATTATTCATCAAGCCATGGATAGCGGTCAGTTATTGATTCTACTATCAGATGCCCAAAAAGAGGAAATGGAAATTGGACTAGGGCTCTGACAGACTAAATATAATGATCTAGAACCATTTGACTTCATAGATGTAGAATAAACTACTTTGTTTTATTAAGATGCTCAAGGAGCAACACAAGTAGGAACCCTAACACTACAACATCCATTATGAGGCTTTGACACCAAATGATTACTTAAGTTTCCTACATTTAGGTAGTTAGATGAAGTTATGATGATTTTTTTGAGCCAATATAATCAGGGAGCTATCCATTTAGCTCAAGATATTATAATTTATATTAATATGCACACTATGTCTTGAGCAACTAGTCTACCCAATCATGACAAATATCTCATGTAGTATAAGTCTATAGTACTACAACCCACTCAGATATTAGAGAAAAATATACCACTAAGGTAAGGTGAGGAACTCTTATTGATTTAATTGAGGATTCTTCACTATGCATCATGGTGCAATGTATAACTAAGAGATTTTGGCAAACCATAAAGCAAGCAAAATAAGCAACAAGAGGCATCATTGGCATTTCCTATCAAATGATAAAGTTATAAGAGGATTTCAACTAGCCTAAGTTTTTAGTATCTCAGCTTACCACAATTATAGAAAAGGTACTTATAATAACCACACAAACCTTTCAATACTAATTTTTAGTCACATTATTGTGTTTCACATAGTGGAAGTCTCCACTAGGGCCAGTGAATGTAAATCCTAATTTTTAGCCTAATAATACATTTTAAAGTATTACATGGACTAAAATAAGCCAATATTATGATCAATTGGGGTGATTCAATACATGGTGGCTAGAAGTTGTAGCATTGATCTGATCACACCCCAAGATTCCCCAAGATGTAATGTATTATCTAAGACAACATGTTGCAGTTACCAAACTACACAATGGCATATAGATTAAGGTTCATGAGTTGGCTACCACAACCATCACTCTAATTCCATTTTTAATTTAAATGGTTGAAATGAAGGTTTATGTCTATCGATAAAAATTCCTAACTATGAGGTCAATGCCTCTATTGTAAGGCATCCCTCCATAGGTGAAATAACCACAAGCAAACCAAGTACCTTTACAATAACCCACATAGTCATAGGACCAACCAACATAGCCATCACATCCATAATCTCTAGTGCAAAAAGATAAAGGAAAGATTAAATCACCTACACATAGAGCTTCACTACCTCCACCAAAGAAAATAACCCAACAAATGAAGTCATGGCTTGGGCATCCCATGGTTCCATGAATATTCATTGAGTTTAACCTACCTAAGATGGGGATAAAAGAATTGGAAGTTCTCCAATCAATTTTGGAAGACATCATAACATAGGTCTATAATACATAGGAGAAGAAGTTTTTCTTTTGGAAAGTAGTACACACTTGCCATGTGTAAAATTAGGTAAGACAAGACCTTTGGGTTGATATTACTCAACCACCTCCTTCTATCCTTTTTGATATTGTAGGACAAGAATAATCTTGGCATAAGTTAGAGGCCAAAATATTTTCAATAGAACTAGTGGTAGGATCATTTTTTGTGTATGCAGTGGATTTATCTACAAAATATAGTCTTACAAAAACCTTATTCAAGTGACCATGCACACATCCAATTGCTAAGCCATCACAAATAGTGTAAGAAAGGATAGTATTTTTTGGAGAACCTATAGAACAAATTATTGCACACTAGTCACATCCATCTCAACAAAAATCTTAGCCCTATGGTGTAAATAAATAAAAGCAGACCCTTAAGCCTCTAGTGAAATTTAGGATAAATATGTTGGTAAAAAAAGATAAACTAGGTAAATCATAATCACCTAAGTAGACTAAATATGATAATGAGCTTAAAGGTAATGAGGAACCCATGGATACAACTATGACTATAGAATTAGAGGAATAATAAATTGCATAGGGCAAACTTGAAATTGAGGAGATACAAGAGGAATAAAGGACCAAGGAAACACAAGAACAAGCAATAACACCACAAGCCACATAATAAAAAGATATGTAGAGTCAAAAACAAAAGTAATAAACAATAAATGTTGAGCAAAAAAGGAAATTTAAGGAAGTATAGGGTGCATAGAAAAAATCCAAAGAAGTGGAAGCTATCAGAAAGAAATCTAAGGAAGCATAAGTTGTGCAAAAGAAAGCCAAAGAAGATATAGTCATAAAGAAGAAAGTTGAGAAAGAAAAATTCATGATAAGTAGGATAAAAAAGTAGAGGCAAAGAATAAATATCAAGAAGAATCACAAAGGTAAAAACAAGAGGTGTAAGCTACATAGTAGAAATAGAAGGAGCAAGAATCCAAAGCTAAAGCTAAAATTGAATCCAACACTAAGGTTAAGGTAGTTGCTAAATCCAAGTCCCAAGATGATGCTCAAGCTAATGTTGAAGAGGAAGCTAAAGCTAACATCAAGTCCAAGGTAGAATTAGTAACCTAAGCCAAGGATCTTAAGTATATGCAAACACAAATAGAGTTAGCAACTGTAACTCACACTAAGGGAATTTAAAAATTAGTGCATATATCTAGCCAATGGCTATGGGATGTCCTTGATACATCAACATGGTGGACTACTTTATTTCTCCCATTTTCTCAATTCACACCTACTTATATGAAATCTATGACCACATCCATGGCACTTTCCACCATTGTGATAGAAATATCATTAGATGTGACCCAGTTGTTGTTCTCCAAATAGATTGAAGGAGTAGTTTCCTTCTAGAATCTATTATGTAGAAGGCCTTGGATTTTGAGTAAGAAGTCCTAAAGTTTTAAGATGAAAAGGTTGAAGCATAAGATAGGCTGACTAATGTGAGTCAATTGATTAATAACATTTTTCTCACCTTAGTTATGCAAGTACTAGGTGATCAAGTCATGTCAAAAGACAAATAATTCACTACTTTATTGATACAAATCATAAGGAGTTTGGGACATACACAAAGAGTTTTAGAATTATGTACAAAAGGATAAGCTCACAAGATAGAAATAGAGGTCATGTTTCAACTCCTTGATGAATATGATCAGGTCCTGGACACTATTATGAAGCAGGACAAGAAGATATCCAAAGATATGCTAAACTAGAGACAGTATTTGATTCAATCCTTAGCCACTGTGAAGCCTAAATTTACCACTGCTAACAAATCTAAATCCATACTAGAGGATCAAATGTAAATTGTGGATAAAATGATTAGGACACTTAAACAATTGTTGGATTCTAAGGATGATACCATATAGAAGCTACAAGTATGGTATAATGAAATAATGTGCAAGACTTATGTATCCATCCAAGCCCAAAGGATAGAAGATAGACTGGATGAGCTCATCTTGGACATTTAACATAAATAATATAATGCTAAGGCATTACTTACAATCATATAATATGAATATCTGAAAAACATGATGATAATCTAGGTACCATTGTGAATTCTACTTACTATGGTATGTGAAGTGTTCACTGACTAGAAAATGCTCAAGTTGATCCAACTATTACACAAATAATAGATGATCCCCAATTCATTCCTCAAAAATAGCTTCAACAAATCTTATAGGAGAGGAAGATAGACACAAAGGAGTAGTCTCTATAAATACCTTTAGTAGTAGATACTTCTAACATATTGAATTTTTTTTAAAATAGTCTATACATTAGGAGTGGGGTGATAATGGTTGAAAACCCATAAAGGGTGGCCACCTGGTTATGCTAGTCTATTGAAAACCTGAAAGGAAAGTAAGCTAATATGCTACTTAGATGAAAACTTGAAAGGGTGGCTAATTAGTGTGCAGAGGATGAAAACTTAAATTTGGATTTTTCATTAATCCTATTTAATGGAAACTATATCATTGATATTTTCACCATTTTTTTTTAACTTATTAAAATAAATCAAATATAAAAATAAATTATTTCAAATATTGAATTCTTATTTTCTATCTTAGATAAATATTCCAAATAAGAACAGTCAAATAGTCAAATAATCAAAGTGAAACACAAGTGTAATTCTTGAATGAAGTTACCATAATAGACTTCAAGGGTTTTTATCCTTGAGTCTAATGTTTTTGTCCTCAAATGCATTATCAGAGTTGCTACCCAAATCTGAATATTTATTGATTAAATCTATGAACTACCCATCATAAAAGTAAGAGGATCCAAATTCTAACCCCTCATGTGATGGCTCTATTTTAAAATTGGATCGAATGGATCCATACACTCTTATGAGAAGAGATCCCATTGAAAGAAACCTCCTTATTACGTTCCAATCTTTTATGGAGAAACGGTGGAAATTTTTAAAGAGTATTATTGATCCAACTCTTTCCATGCCTTTTAAAATGTTATTATATAATTGGTCCATGTCCTTAACAAGTCAATCTAGTGATGTTGACTCAACAATACCACATTCATAGAATTTTGAGAAAAGTTGATATCTCTAACATTAATATTTTGTAATGTTTGCACCCCTTTCTTTCATAGTTCTAGGCAAGAGGAGTTGATTTAAAGGTTATCCATCCTTATCAATAGATGATAGCCTTTTCAGCCTTGTTTTCTTCTTTTTCTTTTGACTTCTATTAGTTAAAGGTGTTGTAATAGAATCCAATACAATCTTACTTGAACTAAATGGTTCAAGAAATCTTTCCATCCCTAAGAGAGAATTGTCTTTACCTTTTGCTTTGTTACCATCCCCTTTGTCATCCAATTGTATTGATAGGATCTTATTTAGTCTCAAAATATCGCCTGGATCCCACATGATAAAAAAAATATGAACTTGAATCAAATAACATATATGTCCTATGCTTGGGTTGTAATCAAAGTGTTTACCTCTTAGAAGTTTAAAGCATACTACAAGATTTGGCATAACTTATTTCACCTTGAACTCTTCAAATCCAATAATTGAATCCCTTTCTGCATTAACTTCATCAATATCTTGTTGACATATGCAATCTTTAGAAGTTAATGACATATCTTTCACTACCTGAGGATCCTTACCTTCAACTTGCATGCAGAGTTTATTTTGCTCCTCATCAGGGTTTTGAGGTTTAGATCTTGACTTTTATGTTTTACCTTACCACACTTTATCATAGTTCCCTATTCCATTCCATGACTCACTTAATTAAATAAAATATAAAATAGAGATTTATTTTCAAATCTTTGCTGAAAGATTTTTGTATTGATCGAAACTATCCACAATATGTTTATGTAGTGACCACATGGTTCATAGGGTGGTACAAAAACAACTCTGATACCACTGTAATATCCCCAGTGGAATGGAAATACTTAAATTTGGATTTTTCCTTAATCCTATTTACTTGAAATTATATAATTGATATTTTCACCATATTTTTATGAACTTATAAAAATAAATTAAATATAAAAATATTCTGATTTCAAATATTGAATTCTTGATTTCTGTCTTAGACAAATATTCCAAATAAGAATAGTCAAATAATCAAAGTGAAGCACAAGTGTAAATCCTAAATACCATAATAGGCTTCAAGGGTTTTCATCCTTGAGTCTAATTACAAATGAGGGTTTTCATCTTCAAATGTATTATCAGAGTTGCTACCCAAATATCAATATTTATTGATTAAAATCTCATCATGCTCTTTCTCTAGAAACTCCCCATCATAAATTTTTAATATCCCAAATTAGAATACTATACGTTAAATTGGATTTTTCAAAATTTATTTTTTAAAGTTTGAAATAATAATAATTAATGAATATAGAATTATGTTCTTATTAACAAGATAATAAATAATGTCATATAATGATCAAATGTGCAATGCAAAATTCTGGTTATAAATATTCTAATAGAGAAATATCAAAGGGTTTTATCTTTGAGGGGTTGATATCAAGCGGTTTCATCATTGTATCTAATAAATGAGGGTTTCATCCTAAATTATAAAAGAATTTATTACCTAAACTTTAGATAATGGATTGAATGTCAAATATGAATATATATCCTTTTCCTTCACCAAGTTCTTCTTATAAATACCCTTTATAGCTTTACATCAAATGATGTGTCTCCTTTCTAAATTGATGGGTCTTTTCATCAAATGGGATCACTTGTATTAATATAAATTTTATTCCTTGCATTAAAAGTGGCACTCCTTCCCAATGGACAATTTATTTAGTTTAGTTTCTATTGTAGTTAATTTAATTATTGGTTGTTTAGGCGATTCCATTAGTGATTTATTTACATTAATACAGTTCATTTTTATGGTCTCCTTTGTATTTGGGGATATTATAGACCTCCCTTCTTTAGATTTATTTTCCTCAAACAATTTTAAACCCAATAGTACACTCCATAATAAATTATAATCTATTCTAAGCTTAGATTCTTCTTTCCCCATCCTCGTAGAACTAATTGCATTATTATTAGTTCTCTCTTACAAGGGATTATTACAATTATTCTTTCCTAGATCCCATAGCTTTATGCCATTATAACCATTGATATAGTTATTAATGAGCCCTTGGCTGAGCATAAGGATATTGGGACCTTTACATACTCTAAATTGATCATTTCATGGGTTGTTAATGACCTGTTCAAGATCATTTATCACCAAATATGCCCTTAAAATCTCCATTAATGACTCACCTCCACTGTCCATGAACACATATTTTTCTTTGTGTTATTATGGAGACCAAACAATGGTTCATCTTTAATAAAATATTCATACCTATTCTCATTACAATAATAAGACAAATTTATGGTCATCATAAGATGATTCCAACATTTATTTGGTTGTTCAAGTTTAAGAATCATCACCTCCAACTTGAGCTCATATAATTCTTTAAGTGATACTATTGGGCTGTTTTTCAACACTGAATAGTTTAATTCCATTGAATGCTCCTGTAACTCAAAGTTGTTGCCTAAATCATTGTCAACCATCCAAATTTTATGCTCCTTTGGTAGCTTTTGTAGCGCAATATTTCACCCTTGTGGGAGATTTTTTTAGGCTCTCCCACTCCTAGCTACAAGCATTAGGACAACTTCAAGCTATGGGTATCCTATAGTGAGGTTAAACCTTTAGAGTAGGTTAGTTCCTCTTTAATGCTCACCTAAACTAAAATATAAACTAATGCTTCACAGGGAAAAGGGATAGAAAGGGGATAAGGGCTCCTAAAAAAGATAACCAAATGATGCACCAAATATAAAAGGGAAAATCTCACCAACTTGAACCCACACTAATTTTGCAGAGGACAATATCAACTTTCACAATCTCAAGATCAAGATGGTTGCATTAGTATTTCATGGAAAAGGTTTCAGAAACAATGAATGCAAATAGAGAGGAGTTCTACCACTCAATGAAATCTCACATCAATGGTAGAAAGAACACTAAACCAAAATTGTTAATAGCCTTGAAAACACCCTAAAAAAGGCCATAAAGGAGGACCATGGACAAGGAAGATTCTCCTTCACACATTACCATAGTACACAACTCAATAGACATGAATCCAAGGTAAGAGATAGGCAAAGAAAGTCCCTTTATTTCATCAAAAGGTAGTTCTTACAAGTTTTTGATAGGGTCAAGCCTAATCAAGCTTAGCATATTTTACAATATCTTAAAAAATGTCCCATCTCCTAGAAAGATAGAATAAAATCTACAAAAATTGGGAACCCTTATAATGGCTTGAAAGCCTGTATATATAGAAGAAAGGACAAAAGAGAAGAGGGACTGTGTGAGAAAATGGGAAGAGGGCAGCCATAAAATCCTAAAACCACCACCACCATCCTTATTTGACCATGGAGTGAGTCATTCAAGGTCAACCCAATCCCCTCAATCCCATTCTATATTTAAGTCATCCCTTTAGGAACTAACAAAGCCATATCACATGTAGTTGGATGTTCCTACCAAGCATGATCAATTTGTCCTTGCATTTAAAACTCAACATGTTATTTACTACAATTTGGACTATCCCAATTGGTCTTTCATGTTTAATGCTTCACCTGGATGCATCTAATCCTTGTTTGACCACTTTGCATATTTTAGAGGTGAGTTGTATGTACTTGTGCCACTTGTCCTTGGTTGATTGGCCCTTTGGATTTTCTGACCATTGACCTTAATGTCCCATGGCTATTTACTTTTTGTGTAATATTTTCCATAATTTTCCTTTCAAAACTTTCCATTTTACTCATTTAGGCTTTACACTCCTTACAACTTATTTCAGACTTCTCATTGCTTATTACTTGCTTCAAAGTTTTCATTTACAACTCTTTACTCTTTAGATTTTTTACTTCTCACAACTTATCCCTTGAGCTTATTTTCCTTGAAACATTTTCTTGGCTTATTTCCTTTGGATAAAATTTTTGAAGGAATTCATTCAAAACCTTTCCAAAATTGCCTTTTAGGATTTTTGACAAGGACTTTCTCGAAGGGCAAGAGACCCTTCAGGCTTTATCAATGGCACCTCCCAAAGGGTAACATACCCTTCAAAACTTTGCTTGAGACCTTCAAAAATATTATAATGGTCCTCTGTAAAAGTGAACAAGCCCTTAAGTAATGGACATAGGCTTTTTGCAAAGGACCCATACTTTTGTAAGTGCCCCCACTATTGATGACAATTTTCCTAGGTAAAATGGAAATGTCCCTTCAGAAGGGGTAGTGACCCTTTGGAAAACCTATGATAAACCTTTATATTTTGTTAATGATCTTTCTCAAAGGGAAAGATCCCTTCAGGTTTCTTGAAATGGACTTTCCTGAAGGGAAAGAGCCCTTTAGAAATTTTGAAATGATCCTTCAACATATTTGCAAATGAACTTTTTCGAAGGGAAAGTGACCCTTAAGAAAAATTGAAATGGACCATTTATTCAAAGGAAAGATACCCCTTCAAAATTATTGTTTTGGTCCACTTCTCCAAATAAAGTGCCCTTACTTTCTTTGGTTTTCTCATATCTTCCACCTTGTACTTTTGTAAATATTGACAGAGTTCATAAATTTTTTGATGGAGTCTGTATCTTTCCTAAACTCATGCCTAAAATGCTTGAACTACTTGTTTTTTCCATGAAAACTACTCAAGAACCTTTCTCTTTGCTTTACAGACCTATCCCTTAGGATTTGACAAAATACGCTTTAAGCAATCTTAAAGTGTTTCAAAATATTTATGAGCATTATAAGATCTCTTTGGTCCACTCATTCCATCCAGAACATTTGTTCATCCACTCATCCATTAGCACTTTGATCCATCCAGGTACATCTTGGTATGTGGGCCAAAATTGGCCAATAGTATCTTCTTTGTGATGACTTGTTTAACCAAATTTGGTTTCCATTCATCTTCCTCTGGTATACATTTCCCATATAAACAATAAAAATCTATAAATTTCAACTCATCCCTTATCATAGGATCAATATTTATTGTGACATGAATTAATATCATTGAAAATCAATAGGGCCTCATCTTCTTCATGTATTAGTTCCTCTCATTGAATAAATGTGGGCATGGTTGGGTGTACATAAGTCCTTGGTGGGAGTCCTTCATGACTTTTATTAAATTTATAACCCTATTGTGCTTGTGATGATCTTCCCTCACCATTAAAATTATGAGTTAGTGAGTTATTCAACTTCTACATTTGTCGAAATAATTATGACATCAACATATATACTTGAATTTGCCCTTGGGCCTACTGGTCATATTGTGCATCATTTTTGTTTTTTATGTTGACCTTATGATTTGAATGCATAATGCTTATCAAAACCCTTAGGCTGGTAGGATGAAAAGATATAATACCATTATAATATCTAAAATTAGAATATTATAAATTAATTGGGATCTCTCATAGTTTATTTTTTAAAGTTCAAAATGATAAGATTCAATAAATATAGAATTATGTTCTTATTAACAATATAATAAATTTATATAACAAATAAGGTTGTATAATGATCAAATTTGCAATGTGGAATTTTGGTTATAAGTATTCTAATAGAGAACTCTCAAAGGGTTTAATCCTTAAGGGGTTGATATCAAGGGGTTTCATCCTTGTATATAATAAATGATGGGTTTTATCCTCAATTATAAAAGAAGAGATTACTTCCTAAACTTTAGATAAGGGAATGAATGTCAAATATTAATATAAATCCTTTTTCTTCACCAAGTTTTTCTTATTAATACCCTTCATAGCTTTGCATCAAATGATGTGTCTCCTTTCCAAATTGATGTGACTTTTCATCAAATGGGATGACTTGCATTAATATAACTTATATTCCTTGCATTGAATGTGGTGCTCCTTTCCATATAGATAATTTATTTAATTTAGTTATTGTTGTAGTTAATTTAATTATTATTAGTTTAGGTGATTCCATTGGTGATTTATTTAGATTAATGTAGTTCATGTTTATGGTATCGTTTGTATTTGGGGATATTAAAAAATATTAATTGGAGAAATAACTAAAAATTTTGTTTATGACTTATCTTTTTAGCTTAGTTCAAATTAGCTTACAACTTTGTCTTAGAAAGAGAAAAATATTTAAGTATGGGAAAGTGTTAGATGAAGAATGGAGCTTGATAAAACTACAAAGTATATGAGATGAACACATGTGTGAAGTGTATTATTTTGTATTTTGTATAACTTTTGTATGTATTCAGCCTTATAATCCTAATTGGGTATTAGAGAGAAGAGTCTTTCCTTTTGTATCTTGAAAGGCTCGAATGTGAAGAGACAATAAAATTGTAAAAGACTATAAAAATCACTTTGATGTAATAGAATCTGGTTTGATGTGTTGATAGAGATTAATAGAATCATTTTATTATGGTTTTCCTTATCTTATTTTTTGTATGGTTTGTGCATAGTGAGTACTCTATTTTACTTTAATCTACTCTCTGATGTGATACTATTTATGGTTCAACTTATATTTATATATGATTTGTCTTGCTCTTCAGTATAATATTATACATTGTAGATGGTTTATACTATTGTCATCTCTTCTACACCTATTATTAATCTCTACTATGCAAGTTATCCCTGTAATTAGCATGTTTTGGTGTAATTCTAGGAGCCTCTACTAATAGCCTTCCATGAAGTAGATCTTACAAATGGTGGCAAGTGTGGAATGCTTTTCTCTTTTGGATGGCTATTTTAGATACAATCAGATTATGGTGAAGGATGAAGATCATTTCAAGACAACATTCACCCCCAAATGGGAAATTATCCAATATAGGGGTAACCTTTTAGAGAGCCATGGACATGGCATTCCAAGGACTAATCAATGATATTATACTTGTCTATCTTGATGATATTACAGTATTTTATAAACATGTTGATGATCACCTATCTCATCTTAGGCAAGTATTTGAGAGGTGTAGGTAGCTTGGGGTCTCACTTAAACCTAAGAAGTGCATATTTTTAGTCCATAAAGGCAAGCTTCTAGACCATATTATCTCCAAGAGAGGGCTTGCAATTGATCCTAAAAAGGTAAGTACCATTCTAGAATTATCTTTGATTAATCACAAGAAGGGGATGCAAAGCTTCTTACTAAGGATTAGTTTTGTTAGGAGGTTTGTTCTTAATTTTTCCAATCTTTTGAAGCTTCTAACTGTTATGTTAAATAAGAATTGGATCTTCAACTGGTCCAAAGAAGGGAGAGATAGCTTAAAATCAATTAATCAATCCATCACACATGCTTTAACCCTTATAAATCTATATTTCGCCAAGTAATTTACTCTCAATACCTTTGGAGGTATGGATACTATCTCAGTTATGCTCGTACAAAATAATGAGAAATACATGAAGTAATTGATAGCTTTATTTAGCCAAGGCTTATAAGGTCAAGAGGTAAAGTATTAATTTGTCGAGAAGCAAGTCTTAAATGTTATAATAAATTTGAATAATTTTATACACTTGTTTTCTAACAATAAGGTACATTACTTGTCTCTCACCCAAGAGTAAAACAGTTCCTCCTAAACAAATATTTGAATGAGAAAAGGGTAGGATGGATTACAAATGTGATGGAGTATGATGAGGACATTAAGGTCATGAAAATTGTAAGAGGTAGAGGTTTGTGTGAGAAATTAACTTCAAATTTTCAAAATGATAAAGATACTATCTTAGTACTCCAAGATGACCAACAATTGTTTGCATCTTCATTGTTTATTAGTTGGACCCAAGAGATAACCAACTTCTTTCAAACTAGTGATTGCCCTCAAGGATTGAACAAGGCAAAAATAAGATATTTTAGATTACAATAAATTCTTTATGTTCTTATAGGTGGTGTCTTATTTAGGAAATATATCAATGGTATCTTGTTAAAATGTGTTTAATCAAACTAGATTGGTAGGATTCTAAAAGCATTTAATGAGGGATCACCTGATGGACACTTTGTTCTAAGGACTATGACTATGAAGTTATTGAAATCAAGATATTATTGGCCTAATATATTTATATAAGTGTGTGCATGAGTTAAAAATTGTAAGGAATGTGCCTTCTTCACTAGTAAATAAAGGTTAGTGGCTCTTCCCCTCCATCCCATCTAGGTAGATCAGCCCTTCATGTAATGGGGTTTGGATTTCATAGGGATAATTAACCCTCATTATAGTGTAGGCCATAAGTGGATCTTGACAACCACTGACAAATTTATAAGGTAGACAAAATTAGTGGATTTAAAGGAAGAAAATGAAGCTAATGTCTTGGACTTCTTTGAAATCATAGCCACTAGGTTTGGGGTACCTTCTAAAATCATTTATGATAATGCAATGGACTTTGTTGGCACTAGGATGACTTGTTAGGCAGTTAAGCATGGCATTAATTTGAGTACATATTCTAACTACTATCCTCAAGGAAATGTCTTAGTACAGTCCATGAAAAATAATTTGATCAGGATCATCAAGAGGACTATGGAGAAAAACTAGAGAACCTGGCATACCATGTTGAAAATAGCTTTGTGGGCTGACAAAATCACCCCCAAAAGGGTTTTTGGTAATTCTAATTACATGTTTGCTTATGTAAAATAGGCAAGGCTACTTATATCTCTTAAAATTCTAGCTCTAAAACTTACCCATCATCTAGAAATGATGGAAGATGATGAAATGTCAATTAGATTTGTAGAGTTAATAGAGTTTTAAGAAATAAGAGACCAAGCTATGTATACAATGGAGTTTCATCAAGACTAAGTGAAGAGGGATTTTGATAAAATATTTGTTCCAAAATCATATAAGGAAGGAGACCTTGTGTTAAAGTGGGATGAGGATAGAGCCAAGCCTGTTATACATAGAAAGTTTGACATATTATGGAGTGGGCCTTATATTATCACTAGCTATAAGCAACATAATGTTTTTTAGCTTTTAAAGCTGAATGGAGAAGATTCAAACATCCCAATAAATGGGATACATTTGAAACCATGTTACTAAGATTATTTTTTAACCTTTTACATAGTATTTTAGGTCTATATTTTCCCTAATTACTTGGGCATAGGTTTGTTTATTTGCTTTTTTTGTTTTCCTTCCTCCAAGTTCTTATGACCCATGTGTGTATTTTGTAGTTTTCTTCAATTTATAATTTGTCTCTAAGGCTTTTATCAAGTTCATATCCAATTATTGGGTTGATCAAGTTGTAACAGGGTTTGTGTTTTTAGAATCAAGAAGGTTGGATGCTTCTATGAATCCATCCCCAATAGATGCATAAGGCTACTAGTCTAGAGTATTTAATAGGTAAGCAAACCCTAGAGGTCTCCAAGAATGTTGACCATTTTTGGTCACCATGGAGGAACAGGTCTTAGTTTGAGGTTTCAGGGGCAGAGTTGTAGGTTTCCCAAACTCTGTTCAAGTTTGAAAAAATGACTAAGGAAAGAAACATTTGGATCTTTAACACATGGCCATTTTTTGGCCTTTTAAAAATCAGACCATAGAGCCTTTACTAAAATTAAACACACATTTTTTAAGCCTAAAGATAAATTTCAATGTCCTCATGGTTTGAAGGCCTCGAGAAGATGATAATTAGAAGCCTAACAAAGCACAAAATGCAAAATCTTTGAATTTTTACACTTAATACATCTTTCAGAGCTCCCAGACTCCTTGATAGATTCCTAAATCCTATAGGATCTAAACAAAAAATAATTCTCTTTAACACTTATCCATTTTTTTGCTTTGATTTATACATATCACTCTTGAGACTTTGTTATTTTATTAGAAATATCCCATAAGAATCAAATAGCAGAAAGATAGTTGATTTCAATATTTCTTCCTAATGATAGCTTTAAGGGCACTATGTTAAAATTGATGAGCCCTAAGTGATGTCTTGATAGGTTTTTAGGTTGTCAGTATTTCAAAGATCTAGTCTTAGCCTCCCAACACCGTGTGGTAGTCATTCATAGGTCCTGATGAGTCTAACCCCTTTTCAAATAATCTCAAGACTTAATTGATTTTATTCAAAGTTTTCCAAATGGGGAAATGATGTTATCAAAACAGTAGGCAAATGATCAAGTGGGATACTTCCAAGCATCACAATATTTATGACCTAAAACCATCCATATAGTTATATAAATTTGTCAAAACTTTGGGCTAGAGGTATGATTCCATCTATTGAAATCCCATTGCCATGTTCTACCATATAATTTTGTGAATCCCAAAAAGTTTGTCAAAGTGCAAGTGAGTAGGATGACACCACATGATGTAATCTTACTACTCCACAGGTTTGTAGTTTCTGGTATAGGTATAAAAGGCATTGGTATATCAGGTAATTAAGATGAAACCACATGGAAAAATCCCACTTCATTACATGATGAAGAGTCTAAATATAATTTATGAAGCAAGCTTTCAACACTTTATCAATTTTTCAACTTTGCTTGAAGCCACATGTCATTCTCTCAGTAGCCCCAAGCTTGTGCAAAAAGCCTTTTAAGACTTAGTATTTTTATTAAAATTTTTCCAAGTGATTTCAATGTTATAAAATTTATAATCTAGAAATTAAGTGGTATGATTCCATGCATCACAATCCTGATGACTCGACCCCCCAAAATCATTCATGTAGTTGCAAAAGTCAATCAAAATTATAGGTTAGCAAGATGGCACCACATGATAAAATCCCATTGCCCTACTCTTTTAGAGAGGTTTTTGCATGACCCAAAAATGTGTTATATCCATGAGTGAGTGGGATGATGTCATGTGGCAAAATCCTTCTACTCAGAATAAACTGTTAGCATGCACTTAGAGCTTCAACTAAGCAATACATGAGAAAGAATAAGACACATGGTTAGAGCCTACCACAAAAGGGTTTGTTAGTGTCCAAAATGACATTAAGTGAAGTAATAATAATGGTCTTTCCAATTGTCAAAACTTCCAAATCCTAGAATGAGCTCGATAATGCCATGTGGCTAAAACCTACCATAAAAGGCTTCATTGTTGTCTAGTTATCATTGACTGAAGGAAAAATTGATGGTCCATCTCACCCATACAACTATAAAAATTCATAAGAGGAGTTTTGTAACTACATTGGATTCATAGAATCAATAGCAAAGTGGCCTAACATGCAAATCATGGCACATCTCAACAGAATTATTGAAAAATGATGAAAGGGAAATATAATCTTACCATCTTCATCATAAAGGTGAGTGGAGAATACAAATAGATAAAAGAGAAGTTACAGGTTAAGGAGACATGGTAGGCAATTACATAGGCGTGTCCATGGAAAATTTTCCACTCCCTCTAATTGACCTCTCCAGTCGTGATTGAATTTATAACACCTTGTTAGTGGGAAAATTCAATTTAGACCTTGAGATCTAGATATTTTTCCTATATAAATAGGTAGATGTTTCATGTAAATGTCCCTCAAAATGTGTATGGTGAAGCCCTACCAAACTTGATAATTTTTTATTGCCTCTAAAATTAATTTAAGCTAAGTTATACTTTCTTAATATTGTATCTAATTTTTTGGAGATGGATTGTTGATGAATGTCAGTGATAGTTGTTTCATTTTCCTTATATTTGTCCTCTTCATTCATGTCTTTATATGAGTTAGTCATCTTTTTATAGGTAATATGATGTGTGTCAAATGGTTTTGTTGATTCCAAGTGTGTAAATTTCATTAGTGTATTTTCTTAGACCTCTTGGTCCTTCACTCTAGCTATTGTATCAACCATAACCTTCATATGAAAAACTTGTGTGGGAAGCATTGATTTGAAGTTGTAGAATTAGGTTGTAATCTTATCATTCATATTGAAATCATAGGCAAGTAGAGGGAACTATATTTTGGTGCATAACTTCCTTATTTATTTCTAGTTTTAGCCTTATTTTACCCCTTTTCCTTGTAATATCAATAGGTTTAGTAGCATTTTGGGTGAGGCATCAAGGGAGCTAGCCCAATCTAAAGATTCACTTCACCATTTAGGCCACCCATATCCTAAAAGTGATTCCATTACAATCATCTAATTGAAAAGGATTGAGAAACCTTCTGAGTGGTACACTTTAGATTTATAATAGGTATAATGGGGCTAATAAAATGGTCACATAGTAAAAGATATGAAAAATGATTAAATGATAAGCCTATATAGCTACATCGAAGCTAGACACTGATGTCGATGCTAGTGTTCAGATGCTAACACATGCATAAAATAGTAAAAAAGGTAGGGATCCTTGGCATACATTGGGTAAAAATAAATAGGCATAGGACACAAGACCAAGGGGTAGGTAAAACAAGTGAAACAAGGTAGAACCGAAGAGGTCCATGAGAGACCATGCCACTAGATGTCTAATTCTTAGTAAAAAGATATATACATATAATAAGACTATAAATATGTGTAATTGTATCAAAATTGGTGTCTAAATGAGAATATATTGCATTAAATAACTTAGTTTGGCCATTATTATATGTTTTATTTTCAAATTAGATGATTTTAGGGAACTATACACTTGTGTTATAATAGGATACCTACATCGACATGGGTGTTTGTCCAGGACGTAAGTGTCTAGGGAGTAGAAAAATAAGTGTAAGATCAGAACTTATAGAGGTGTAAGATAAAATAGGTTTAAATCATTCTAGGTAAAATATAAAGCTTGGTTCATCAATATAAGGCTATTCAGACTAAGAGATATGCCAAGGGGAAAAAGGGAAAGCAGATGTGAGACTTGCAAATGTGAGAAAGGTCTAGAACTAAGAGGAATAACTAAGGTCCAATTTTACCAAGTGTACAAGACTGAGGTACTATATAATTTACAATTATATGTTTTGGTGTTTTTAAATCATATGATCCTCTTGTGTATAATGGCTTAAAAATATGGATTTATAGTGATCATTTTAGAATTCCTTCATATATGACTCACGAAATGTGCAGGATGACCCATTGGGTAATTTTTAATTTGATAAAGGAATTTTTATTTGGTAGGAGGGCATGGTTGACTTAATTGGATAGTATCAGGGAGTGGGATAGTCTAAATAAAAAGTTTTTGTTTGGAGAGTAGAGATAAATAAACTAGAAGTGTGGATCAATCTAAAAGTGAGTTTAGGTTATTTGGAATGTGGAATAGGAACATCAAAATTAGAATTTTCTTAAGAGGTAAGGATCATCCACATTAAAATTGAAGGAAGGGTGGTCAAGGACCATGGAATCAGGGATGAGAAAAGTGTTTACAAAAAGTGGTCACAAGTACATAATTTTATCAATAAATTTTAATTAATGTGTCTACAACTTAAAATTTTAGGGTAATTATTAAACCCTAAAATCTAGAAGTGTGGTTATAGGGTTAAAATGGATAGATATAGCCTAGGTCACAAGGGTAATAAAACCATCCCTATACCATGATGATTAATTTATAAATTTAGATAAATAATATTCTAAATTTAAATACTGAGATATGCTAAAATAGTAAGTATAATTAATGATTGATATTGATTTAAATAGAAAACAATAATACTTAGTTGGCTTACTATGAACATTCATATCTAATATGGAAAAATATATAAATAAATAAAATTTGGATTATGGATCAATCATTAGATTCTAAAAATTTAAACCTTTATGGCCTCAAACTCTTATGTCAACCTTGGATGGTTTGTCGAGACTTATGTCTAACCTAAATGAAGGTGTCATGTACAAAATACTTACTAGATCTAGATGTGACCACCTAGGATATTTTGGGTTCCATGTTACATTTAATTTGGTGTGCTCATATTTATAACATGGGTTGTTTCTCTTTGTCAAATATAAAATACCTAGTTCTTTATTTTCAAAGTGATTGTGGGAAAAATGGGTTAATGAGCTCACAGTGTTGAGCTAACCCTAAAAACCCCTTTGTCAATGAGTGTTGCCTACATATCCACTACTCTAAATAGGGCATTAGACTGATGTATTTATCCCCTAATGTGTTGTATTATGTGTACATAAGGGTGAAACATGTGGAAATCAAGTATAATAGTGACCTAGCTTGTAACTTGGAAAATAGAAATCATGACACGTTCCTTCAATACTTCAAACTTGTAGGTGTGTTGTCCCTATGACTGGTATAGAATAGGATAAAATATGGAATATTTTTCTCACTTAAATGTTTGATTTAATGCTTTTTTTTATTTTTCCTTGTGAGTTGTTAGGTTTGTGCTAGGTGAGGAATGAATGAAGGTCGATCTTGTATACATATGCATGTATATCCCTTTGGAGAATATATTACATTAAAGCACATAGGCTAACCATAGGGATGCATTTCATTTTAAAATTAGATGACCTTACGGCACTAGACACTTTTGTTAGAATAGGACACTTGCATCAACATAGGTGTTTGACTAGGATGCAAGTGTCTGAGTAGGAGGAAAATAGGCATAGGTCTATTTTTTGTAAAGATAGAAGATAAGTAGGTTCATCACATTTTGAGTATGATATAAATTCTGAGTCATTATAATAACATTGATCAGACTAAGAGATAAGCAATATGAATAGTGATATAACATATGTGAACCTTTTGTCAAGGAACCTAGAACAATAAACATGCTCCAATGCCTACTTAGTCAAGATCTTGATCTATCAATTAGAGCACATATGATTACTTCTTGTATTAGCAACTAAACACGAAATTATACCAAAATCAATAAGTAACTAGAAATATGAAACAACACAAGAATTGAGAGACAATACACAATTGTATTAAATACTTAGAAGAATATACAATAAAGAAGATGCCACTTCTTCCTCCACCTCAAAGGTTCACCATGCCTCAAGACCTTCTTCCCTCTCTCTCTCGGTCCCAAAAATCAACTCCAATATAGAATTGATGTTCACCTCTCCAACTAGTCAGTAACACGCTGCCAGTTCACCAAGTACACAATCGTACTCCAAGTAGATCTCCTGCTCTCTGCTACTACCTACAAATCACTAGACCTTACTCACCATGTAGATATCTCTACACCCCTGAAGAACCCTTGTCCTTGCCTCACCAAGTCCTTATGATTCTTCAACCAGTACCCATGTGGATCAGCTCTTTGCCCTTGCAAACCTTGCAACTCTCCCTGATCATACACACTCAGCACCCCTTTGGAACTAGGAGGAGCTACACTAGCTCTCTCTAAAAGCTCTATGGCTTTCTAGCACACTTTTACAATACAACCATGAGTCTATTAAATAGATCTCATCCAAACAATAATTAGACATCTAATACAATAAATAAATCTGTAGCTCTCAGTCTAAAATTAGCTCTAAACATGCAAACACTTGGTTCATCAACCAACTGCCCATAATATACTCGTAGCTCAAACCACAGGTGACCGACGTCAGTCCCTGTCTGCCTGGGGATCGCCGACGCTGGCCAACTTCTGACCGTCATTGGTTGCTTCTTGTCTCCTACCTGCCATCATCGGTTGGCCTGACCGACACTAGTGTCTGTGACACTCCACAACTCTTCTGCAACCTCCTCCATGTCTACATCAGTGAAGCTTTTAGCTCCACAACCTAACAATCTCCCACTTGGAGATAAATAGCTGCACCTGTACCTGTATCTATAGCCCATCTAATCTATTTCCTAGCTTGTATCCCTCTTCAAGCTCAATCCTAAAGACTAACCACCACACAACCTGTGATGCTATACCTGTCATTCAAGTAACCTGCCGCATCTGAACCTACATATCCATGTAGTGAAGAACTTAACCCTGCATAACAAGAATCCCTGCTGCTAGTCCCACTGAACTGCCCTCCAGTACTCCTTCCCTGAATTGGCTCCATACTTTCTGGCAACCCCCACTAATTGGGAAAACTCAGGTCTACACTAGACCTCATGTGATTTCAAACCCTATTTCAAGCTAAGCTTGAACTGTCCAGCCCTTGGTGTGCTTTCTGATTCTGCATCCTACATAATGAACTTCGCCAACACCTTACTCACATCAACTTTCACTGGAGATAAAATCTCCATGTCTCTCATGCCAAAGAATTTTGCTGCTCCAAATTCTTCATGACACACCTCTGAACTAACCTTACCTTTTAGCTCAACAAATCCCTGTATGTACAAAACCTGCTAGCAAACCATCCACATACAGTAACTGGATAATGTCGCGACTCATCATCCACTTGGTAAGAATAAAACCACAATAGTTACACTGACATTGACTAAAGCCATGCTTTGTCATCCACCTGTCAAAACTTGTACCATTGTCCTGCAGCTTCTTCAAGACCATATGCCTTGGCCTTCCGTCTCATGTATCCATCCACTCTCTTCTTTAACTATGGGAATCTGTCTATCTCTCAGTGCTTTCTTCCAGCTGACAACTCTACCAACAAATACTTGTTTGGTTCTTCTCCAAGGACTCACACTCCTCATCCATGCCAAGCTCCCACTGTATCTGGATTCTACCTGCATTGCCTCTTCACATCTTCCTAGTTCTCGACCATCAGTAAGCAATATAAAGAAGGTGAACAATGAATATGAGGTTCACTTACCCTTTCTGACCTCTGTATGGGTGTTTGAGACTTATTGACAGCTTGTTGTCTGCCCAATATCCATTCTAGTGACCGATCTCGACCATCTCCCAGTCTGCTCCCGACCGATGTCGGTTCCCTGCACTGACCCTGACTGTCAACGTCATTTCCCTGGCCGACGCTGGTGTCCTTTCTACCGATGTTGGTTCCTTCATGACCGACGTCAGTCTTCCTGTTGCCAATGTCAGTTACTGTCTGACCAATGCCGGTACCTGTGTTCATCTGTGAGTGATAACTTTTTACCCGTGAGCTCTCCATGGATCAAAATCTTGTTCAAATCAACATAGCCCTGCTCAGAATAATTTAGTTCCCTCACCTGATCTCTGTCTGTCATCTCCTCTATAAACACCAAGGCTTTCCAGTTCTTTAGCTTGTCAAAAACATCTGTCTTCTGCTTGAGAACCTGCATTCCCCTCCTACATATGTGACCAAGCCCATGAAGCCACATCTCTGCAACAGAAGGTGAATCAGTAATATAAGTAGATAGATAAAGAATACCTACTTTCTTACCACCATCTAATTCAAGTGTATCTGTTGTGAGATTTACAGTACATCTCCCATCACCCAAATTTTTTGAAGAAATTAGACTCATCTCCAAGACTGGTACCTACATGACTTCCTTCAACCACTGTGTGTCATCCATCTGCAATTTCAGCTTCACTTCCCCTTTGTCAATAATTTGACAAGGCTCTCCAGCTCCTAAATAAATCTCTCCAAAGACATACCCATGAAAAGATGCTCTATTTTGAACTGCATGGAAAGAGGCAAAAGAATCTGTGAACCAAGATTCCACTTTATCCAAAACATCCTGTGAAACATCACCTGAAACATCTGCTCCTCCCTGTTGATCTGCAACCAACCAACAATCTTTATTTACCTTCTCTTTCTTTCCATCAATCAGACCATTCGTGCTATTTAGTTTCTCCATTCGTAGCTTAATTCCTTCTACCATTGCTATACTCCCACTCAATCAGAAACCCCTGTGAGTAACATGTAATCAACAAACACTACCAGATCTGAAACCACCTGTTAGTAACCCAACCAAAAGCTCTGATACCACTTGTTAAGGAACCTAGAACAATAAACATGCTCTGATGCCTACTTAGTCAGGATCTTGCTCTATCAATTAGAGCACATATGATTACTTCTTGTATTAGCAACTAAACATGGAATTATACCAGAATCAATAAGTAACTAGAAATATGAAACAACACAGGAATTGAGAGACAATACACAATTGTATTAAATACTTAGAAGAATATACAATAAGGAAGATGCCACTTCTTTCTCCACCTCAAAGGTTCGCCACGCCTCAAGACCTTCTTCCCTCTCTCTCTCGGTCCCAACAATCAACTCTAATATAGAATTGATGTTCACCTCTCCAACCAGTCAGTAACATGCTGCCAGTTCACCAAGTACACAACCGTACTCCAAGTAGATCTCCTGCTCTCTGCTGCTACCTGCAAATCACTAGAACTTACTCACCATGTAGATATCTCTACACCCCTGAAGAACCCTTATCCTTGCCTCACCAAGTCCTTATGATTCTTCAACCAGTACCCCGGTGGATCAGCTCCTTGCCCTTACTCTCCCTGATCATACACACTCAGCACCCCTTTGGAACTAGGAGGAGCTACACTAGCTCTCTCTAAAAGCTCTATGGCTTTCTAGCACACTTTTACAATACAACCATGAGTCTATTAAATATATCTCATCCAAACAATAATTAGAAATCTAATACAATAAATAAATCTGTAGCTCTCAGTCTAAAATTAGCTCTAAACATGCAAACACTTGGTTCATCAACCAACTGCCCGTAATATACTCGCAGCTCGAACCACAGGTGACCGACATCAGTCTCTGTCTACTTGGGGATCACCGATGCCGGCCAACTTCTGACCGTTGTTGGTTGCTTCCTGTCTCCTACCTGCCATCGTCGGTTGGCCTGACCGACGCCGGTGTCTGTGACAATCCGCAACTCTTCTGCAACCTCCTCCATGTCTGCATGAGTGAAGCTTTTAGCTCCACAACCTAACACCTTTCAGTAGTTGGAAAAGTTTAGAACCAAGAGGAATAGTCAAGGTATATATTTGTTAAGTGTACAAGTTTGAGATGTTATATAATTTATAAATAGTGTCTACATTTCCTCCCCTTTAATCTAATAATTAAAATGTTAGTTTAAAGTAAAATAAATGCATGTGTGGGTGTGTATAACACACCTTGCCTTTGTGTGAGCCTAGATTAAGTGTTTTTTGGTGATTAACCTACAACTAAGAGCATGTTACATTATATAATCAGTGCATATAATGTGAAATCAAAAGCATTTAAATGATTGAAATAGAAAGCATAAGGTTTGGGAGTACACATGTATAGATACAACCACCTTGCCTTTTGGCAATTTGATTTGAAAAGATGTATTATTATGAATCATTGAAACTAAGATTACGACAAATATAAATCTAAAAAGTGCATATATATAGAAATATTGGAAGATGCATTCCCCTAAACTTGGATAAAAATGTGAGTTACCACCTGACAATTGAGATTAGCTCAACTATGCAACCCAATCATACATATAACTTGGTGAGTGTGAATGAACCAAGTCAACTCACACTATAAATTTGGTGAATTTTGAAGATGTAATCATGTTCAACCTATTAACTTGGTATGATTTATTGATTTAATCACTTCAACCATACCAAAAAGTGAACCAAGTACTATAGTAGATTAGCTCAATATAGTATGTAACAATCCAACATGGTGAGCTAAAGTCTGTAGAAGTGTTTGAAATATAAAATCTGATTTGATTTTTTAATTTTAGGTTCCCTTTTGCATAGCATATGCACCTTACATATGTCTCATATGAAAACTTGGGTATAATAATGGTACCAATGTATATAATTCTTCCATAACTATGTATCTAAATCTTATAACTATGAACTCTAGCCAATTTGAAATCTATGTAAATGTGGAGGACATGTTTCTATAACATGCCCCCAATATAATCTAAAACTAAAAACTAGTGTGAATGTGGAGAACATGTTTCCAAAACATTCCCCCATTCTAATTTTAATCTATGAATAAAGTGGAAGCGATGCCTCTATGTCATGCCCTGACTAATATTCCTCCCTTTTGAGGTGATGGGAAGTATAAAGTGGTAGTTACCTTACCTCAAAAGGATAATATAACCATGTAAATTGTGAATTTATCATGTAACATATAGGATAAACATATATAAGTAGATATATCATTGAATAAAGTAAAATACAATCACATCAAGGTGTAAGATGTATGATATATATCAAAGAAATGTCTAGAGAGTAACAATACAAGATCAACAAGAAATAAAGAAAACATGCAAGATCACTCAATATTAAATTTAAAAAATGACCCAAGGATACCACAAATAAGTGGAATGTTCAAATGACACACAATTGAAGGGAGATGACTTAGTCCAATGTCCACAAAAGTAAGCATAATAATTCAAATATCAACATACAAAAAACTATTATATATGCAAATGTCATAATAGGCAAACATAGGCATAGGGGCCACAATTATGGAGCATATTCAAATGCTCCAACAAGCAAGACAAGACACTCAAGTAAGTGAATAAAATAAAAACATAAGCAACTAGCATAAACATAGGATACTAGACCCTAGATATATGTGTTATCAAAAAATGTCAAGTACATAACATATTAAGTATAATATAAAGATATAAACAAGGATAAAGGTATGTGTAAATATATAATCTCAACCATGATAATGTAAAATTATCATATAATAATGTATCATGGGTGTATCATGATTAAGTATAGATAAAATTGTTACTATAAGTCGATAATCTCATCTAAGGGATGCCTCTATTGAGGCCATGTATCACATGTGTCATATTCATATGTTGCATAATCAATATCATCATGATCATACCAACCTTGTATGTTACTAGGATCATGATCATCAATGTAATAATTTTTATATGATAAATTTAACCTATTAGGTTATTCTTAAACATGTGATATACCATTTAGAGCATTTGTGTATGAGCAATTGACTGCACCATAGATTAGAGTTTCCTTTTTGAATTTTTTTTATTGAACACTAGGAAAATATGTAATTTGTGCCTTGACTTATTATTTGAAGATTAAAGTATAGACTTTGTAGTATTTCACTTAATGATTTGTTCCTATATGAAAGAATTATATGTGGTGTTTGGATCCTTAGCAACCATATTTGTATCATTTGATTTTATAGTCATGTTTTAATTTCAAAATTCCTTTGTTAAAAACCCTCTTTTTAGAATGCTTCTTTACTTATCTTGAGTTTGATTGACAAATTTTGTTCTTGCTCTTTTTGTAAAATTGCCTTTGGAATCTTTTCTTACTTGAATTATTGCATTTGTAAGTGTTTTTATTTTAAATTATCCTTTGGTACCCATATTTTATGTTTTAGCACTTGTTCTTTAGGAGAGTTACTCATAATGTGAGTTGTTTTCTTAAGTGTTGTATCAATTATAGGATCACCACTATCTTTGTGACTTTTTACTTTGGTCTTCAATGCAAAAAATTAATTTGTATGATGTGCATACATTATATGGTATCCAAAATAATATTTCGGTGTCCTTATAGGATGTAGGGAGGTAGTTGGTCAATTTGTTTGTAAGCATATCCCTTAGGATTTCACTTAAAATCTTAATAGCCTTTCGTATAAATTTAGAATCATTGGTTGTAGGTGAATTTGGTTTTGGCTTCCAATATTGATATGGATTTTTATTAGGCACAAAGTTTGTATATGAAGATGCAAACACGTGATCAACACTAGCATATTTTTTATTTTTCGTGTATGTAATATGATTTTGTAACTCTTTTATTAACTTGTTCATACTACTGATTTGATCATTTAGGGCTTCACAAGTATAAATTATTTGTGAATTTGATTTAATATGTAGACATATACCATCCACCTTACTCCTTGAAGGAGTGATAGCATTGACCTGGTTATAAAGATGGTAGTTATCACCCTCCTTAGGGGTTGGAGGAAGAAGTTCCTTTTTATACATATTAAACATGATTTTAGGAAAATAAATTTTAATCCTTGAAATAAATTATAACAATTGATTGATCAAAAAAACCATAGAGCACACTAAGAGTTGCATGGAAAGACACAAAGGTTAGGTTCACCAAATGTTTAACCCTTAAATATAGATTAAAGGGTTATAAGGTTAAAGGGATAGAGATAGCCTAGGACACAAGGATGATAAACTATCTCTATAACAGTCTAATTAATTTACAAACTCAAATTAATAATATTCTGAGTTTAAATATTAAGATATGCTAAAAATAGTAAGTGCAACTAATAATTGATATTAAAATAAATAGAAAATAATGGTACTTAGTTGGATTACTATTCACATTCAGATCTAATATTGAACAAGATGGAAAAAAACTAAATCTATATTTTGGATTAGTAGTCAAATTCTATAAATTTTGACCTATATGACCTTGAACACTTAATTATACCTTGGACAGTTACATCAATATTTTTGACTAACTTAGACATAGGTTTCATGTATAGAATAATTTTTGGATATGATGTGAGCACCTAGGATATTCTGAGTCATGTGCCATCTTCATTTTGGTGTGTTCAGATCTGGATCATGGGCTATCATTCTTTGTTAAATAGCAAAACCCTAATTCTTCATCTTTATAGTGACTATGAGAAAAAAGGGTTAGTAGGCTCACGATGTTGAGCTAAACCCAAAGACCCCTTTGTTAGTGGGTGTTGCCTACATATCCACTACTCTAAAGAGGGCCTCAAATTGATGTAATTTTCCCCTAATGTGTTGGCTTGTGTGTGCACAAGGGTGAAATATGTGGAAATAAAGTAGAGCAATGACCTACCTTGTAACTTGGCAAATAGGACTCATGACATGTTCCTTTAGTAATTCAAACCTATAGATGCATTGTCCCTATGAGTAATATATAAATAAGATAAAAAAATGAATCTTTTCCTCACTTGAATTCTTGATTTAATGCTTTTAATATTTTACCATGTGAGTTGTTAGGTTTATGTTAGGTAAGAAATAAATGAGGGTTGGTCTTGTAAATATATATTAATCCTTTTTGGAGAATATATCGCATTAAATCACTTAGGTCAACCCTAGGGTTATGTTTCATTTACAAATTGGATGAATTTAGATAATTTGACACTCTCATTGGAATATGACACTTGCATCAACATAGGTGTCTGATTGGGATGCAAATGTCCAAACAACTAGAAACTAGACATAGGTCCAAAACTTGCAGATATGAAGTTAAGCATGTTTATAGCATTATTAGTATGATATAAGGTGTAAGTCATCAAAATAAAATTTATCAGATTGGGAGATAAGTAATAGGCATAGATAGATAGAAGATGTGAGCTTTTTGACAATAGGAAAGGTCTAAAATTAAGAACAGCCAAGGTTTGTATTTGCTAAATGTATAAGACTGAGGTGTTATATAATTCAAAAATAGTGTGTATAGTAAACATATTAAGTTAAGGTTATTAAATTATATTGATATTTATATATTAAGAGTATCAATGATTTACTAAACAAATTTAAATCATTCATGCTACATATAAAAGTAACTTGGAAGTGATAATTATTTTATTGTTGAAACTTATGGAATCATATGAGACACAAGAATTCGATATACTATAAGTGATGTGAATTACCCCATGCAAGGATAGTCCATTATTTTATAGATTAAGATCATAATAAATATATGAGAGTGCAATGTTAAAGGGGAACATACGTTCACTAAGGTATATTCTTATTAGAGATGTTTTAATTGGTTTCCATGAAAGTTTTCCTTATCCACATCAAGCGTTAATGAATCTATATTACCTTGTTTAATAAAAATCTCTTACCAATTCTTAGAGAAATTTGTTTTACTTCCTTAGTTTTTTTAATGAACAATAAATGTCTTTACCTCTCAAGAATGGTTTTTAAATCAACTAACAATCATAAAACTTAAATATCAAGTAATTTATGCTTGAAATCTGATCACATGTGGTGTAATTAACTGAGGATCATAACATACATTATCAGTATAACTTACCTCATGAACATCTACACCTATTGGAATTTGGTTCACACCTCAAATAACTAAGAAATTTTTGGTTCATATTTTGTGGATGTGACATAGTATCCCTTCCAACATCTATTTTTTATTTTATTCTACTACTATATGTTTCTTCTTAATTATCTACTCTTGTAATCCCTTCTTCAATTACTAAAATATCATATTGGTTCCACTTGATAAATATATTTTCCTATTTTTATGGTATCTTATATTTTATCTTCTCCATAACTTCCCTTGCTACTCTCTAGGCTTCATCCACTTTAGGCCATACTTATCACCATCAATTGGTCTTTTGCACCTAGGGTTTTGAATAGTTTGGGTGTTTCCATCAGTATAGCTAACTCTGATAATCCCTACCATATATTATGATCAAATAATCTAAGAAGGGTGGTTAGATTATATATTATTTCAAAATTAAATCAACTCAAAATGACTCAAAATGAAAAATAGCACACTAACAAGCAAAAATTACCTTGCCTAGATCAATTAGGGGAACATAATGAACAAACAACAAATGATAAATCTCAACAAAAATGCAAGAAAACATATATTCTTACATTCCCGGAATTATCCAAGAGGTTTGTTCAATTGGCTTGCTCATATTGTGATCAAGAGGTCTTCATCAATGGAGTGTGGCTACCTTCATCTCCTCTTGGAATTATGCTTAGCTTGGCTTGGTTTGATGATTCAATGGCTTGGCTTCATTTTGGCATTATAACACTATGATTTTGCTTTATGAATCCATTTTTGCATTATAACTTTACTATGATTGAGCTCTCCAAATGAAGAGGTCTAGGCTTGTATTTATAGGATTTTAAATCACTTGGAATGGGTTAAATCCTAACCTAGGTTGAGTCTAATTAACTTTGGTTGAGTTTAAAGGTGTCCAAATGGTCATGATTAGGATGAATAGGTGTTCTTTGAGATATTTTCCATTCGGGACAACTCACAAAGTTAATTCTTAGCTTTTAGGATATTCATTGATATTTAAATTTTCCTTTTTGATAATTGATTTATTAGCTCATGGATGAATTCAATTAGAATTTGATCAAGATTTTCAAGTTAATTAATCCCTTTTAGACATTCAAATATTTGAAATATTTTGATTTAATTTAATGTGTATATTTGTTCTATTTAATTTATTTAATAGGCCAAATTGATTTACATTCATGGTTATGAAGCTAGATTTAAGACATTTAGAAATTCTTGGGCTAGGTGTTCAATGGTTGGCAAGAATTATTCTAAAGCTAGGTATGAAGCCATTGGTGGCCAGTTTTACATGTCTACAGTTTACCCTTGTTTAAGAAGTGACTAAAAGTTGTAATCATAGTAACATCTTCTCAAATAAAAAATGTTCTATGTGCTTACAACTTCAATGGTGATGACTGAACTATAGTTGCCCCCTCAAGGGAGCAGTTGGTAAAAAAAGTGACAAACGGTCCCTCAAAAGAAAGAATTAAGATGAGGGGACCACCCATATGAATATGATGGGGTGATAACATGATTTTTTCCCAAATTTAGGAAAAATCATTGAAAATACAAGTGAGATGGTGTACAATGGTTTGCCCAAAGGCAATTACTAGCATTGTACCCTGATAGTGGTAACATGGTATAATAACACAATGATTTTCCCAAAGGTGGTTATAATCAATGAGAAGATAGAGATACCCCAGTTAGGGCATAAAAATAAGATAAAAACATGCCCCTATTGGGTAGAAGAAATTAAATTGGTGATAACATAATGATTTTCCCAAAGGTGGTTATAATCATTGAGAATGCAGATGGGATAGTGTACAATGGTTTGTCCAAAGGCAGTTATAAGCATTGTACCTTAATTATGTAAAACAAGATTAATTAGTTGATGATTGAAAACATGATGATGACAACTTGATATAGAGGATAAAGATGAATTGGGATAACTTGCTAGTAGGGTGATGCTCATTCAAAATAACAAACGTTGAAATTCTTTCATTATTTAATTACTATATTTGGTATATGATTGGGATTGGATTGGGAATGTTGTTGATGCTAGTGTCAAGGAGATTTTGATGTTTTCATTGATGGTGTATAATTTTCAAAGCTAATTTTTGTTATAGCACATGTTAGTAGGCATCATGATAGAACTTAATTGATAGGACTTGGCTAAAATATGCATAAGGACTGACTCCTATGATCCAATACTCAATAGAATATAATGCACCAATGATAAAAACCATGATGACAATGTTAACATTTGAATATGGATGGATTCAATAATAAATGCATAATAAATCACCCACTGAATGCACATAGATTGAATCAAGGCAACAATGATTAAATCAAACAAACAAACAACATTTAGTCCCAATGTTAGTACAAATAATGTGATGAACATTACCCCTATAAAATAGGTGACAACTTAACAAACAAACATGATGGGAGAATAAAATAAAAATAAAGGAATGGTCGAGTTGTCTCCATATCTACTAGGTAAGTGGATGTTTCCTACATAGTTTCATGGATGTGATGATCCAATAAAACTTTAGGCCAAATGTAGTTCTCCTAAGAAATGGGAAGATAATGATAATTGATTGAAAAAAAAAATGATGGATGTGATAGAATAATAAGAATAATGTAGAAAAATGGTAAGTGCATGGGATAAAAGGGATAAAAAGGATAGGGAAACTAAGGAACAAGTGATTTGCTTATGACTTAGTGAGGGTTCCCAGAATATTTAAGGCAAAAAAGTGGTCCATGTTTTTTATTTTTATAAATGGTTTTCAAATGTTTTTGTAATTTTTGAAGGTATCTCAACTTGATTGAGAATGACAAGATACTAAATGGTCCAAGTACACAAAATGGAAAGAGCATGGAAAACTTGAAAATGATGCTCCTAAAATGGAGAGAGCATATCAAAACGGGGGATTGGGCCAACCTTAATATGAATCAAACATGACCCACATAGTCTTAAAATGGCCTTAGTTCATAGTAGCTCCATCATAGTAGAGGAATTTGACTAGTGTAGTAGCTAATTCAAACAAAAGAGGCACAATTAGTATGATAGCACAGTACAACATAAGAATGGCTAGTTGGCATGTCAAGGCACAATAACCAACTATTGCACCTAATTTTCCCATAGGTGGTTATAAGTAGGATATAATAGATCAGATCAATGATACCAATTTTCCCATAGGTAGTTATAATTAATAAAAATACTAGTGAAACATTGATTTATCCCTATAGGTAGATATAATCAAGCTCACATAAAAAAACATGGTTAGAAGGGAATAAGAAATAAAGGATGCAACTACCAAACTTCTATCATACTACTCTAAAATATTGCCTCAGTCTAAAATGTTTGAAACAACTGTTGAAAATGATCTAATTTATCATGCTAAAAACATGAACCCAATGGATGAACTAAGGTCAAATAGGCTAGGATATGACTAATCAAAACATGTTTAGGTTGATAGAATGGAATGGTAGAATGGCTAAGTGATAGGGAAAGTGATAGGTTGGTAGGATACTAACGTGATAAGATGGTAGAATGATATAATGTACAAAAAGAATGTTGATAATATGGTATAACTTGAAAGGGTCCTTATAGACGATACACTAACTCACTCAAGAATAGTACCGCTTGAGTTGGATAATGTTCATTAGCTCATCAACTTCATGCCTGCCTAGTGTGGTGAGCTTGTTTGCTCCAGCAGCATAGTTTGTAGTGATGATGAAAGTACCTACCCAATTGGGTTTGAACTTGCCTTTTATGATTCTTTTTTACCATGGTGTTCTTTTTGTTCTCTTTAAGTACAAGATCTTTGAGTTTTAATTCTTTATGTTTCATACACTAATTATAATGACCATGGAGTTGATTCTAATAGGACTGTAGATTGTTCACTACATCCATGCATTTATTGTCAAGTAATTAAAGCTCTTTCAGGTGAGTTACTCGATAGTGATCATCATCTAGGACATGTTTAAAATAGATACATAATGAAGGCAACTCAACCTCAATGGAAAGAATAGCTTTAGTGCCATAAATGAGTATGGAGTGGTGCTTGTTGGGGTGTGATGGTTGGTTTGGTATGCCCAAAGGGCATGGAATATCTGAAGGTGCCAATCACAACCAGCATCATTGACAATCTTCTTAAGAATGTTGACAATGGTTTTGTTTGATGATTCAACTTGGCCATTACTTTAATTTTAATATACTATAGAAAAAATTTGTGTGATCTTGTATTCATCACATAGATTTTTAACATCCTTATTCTTGAATGGTCCTCCATTATCAGATATAATGTTAGAAGGAATGCCATAGTGGCAAATGAGATGGTTGTAGATGAATTTGGAAATTTGCTTTCCAGTCATGTGAGGGGTACAGCTTCAACCCACTTAGTGAAATATTCTATGGTAGTGAGGATATGTTTGTGGCCATTTCATGAAGAGGGGTTTATCTTCCTAATGAGATTGAGGCCCCATGTAGCAAATGGCCATGGTGTTAGCATTGGTTTCAAATTTTTAGTCAAGGCATGAATCATATTAGCATATCATTAACACTTGTCACATCTTTTGACATATGTAGTTACATCTACATCTATTTTTGGCCAATAATACCCAGTACACTAGATATTTTTGGATAGGAATAGCCCATGGGTGTGGGTTCAACATAATTCTTCATGAACTTACCATAATTCTATCATAGATTATGTCATAAGTAAATAACAAAGTAGAGTTCCATCAAAATTGTGGTAGTATAGGGTTAGTACAAGTAAGGTATAATGTTAGGAATTATAGATGAAGGGTTTGGTTTATTTTTGGGATAAGTCAAGTGGTAGGGTTTGGTCATTTAAATAAGCATAGAGGTCTGAGTACCAAGTAGATTTGGGACCAATAATGTCACATATCATTATTATAGTTGATGGTTCATGAGTTGACACTATTATATTTTTAATAAGAAACTAGTATTCTTTAGTTGTGTCTACATGTCAAATCAAAATTCCAATGGTATCCATGGCATCTATAATTCTAATATTAGCCCTTAGTATATGCTCAAATTGAATGTCAGTATTTTTTCTTGAAAGTGTCAACCATCACCTTGTAGGGAACCAACTTCTCATCTTTAGTTTAAAAATGGTTTGTGCCCTGATTGATGATTAACTATGAATCCCAATAAACCTTTAGATGATGTATATTCCATTGTACTACCTTTAAAATCCTTGTAATTAGTGCTTCATATTTAGCTATGTCATTGGTACAAGGAAAGTTGATTCTAAATGATGTAGGGATTAGATCCCCCAATGGTGTTATGAACAAAAGGCATGCCCATACTCCATGTGCAGTAAATGATCCATCAAAATATAACTTCCATTATTTCTCCTCAAAAGGTGTGTCAATGATTGTCATTATGTATTCATCAATAAATTAGAATGTCAATGGATCTATGTTTATAAGGTTTGCTTTAACAAGCTAATCAACAAGAATTTGCCCCTTGATAGATTGTTGGTTTACATACTCTATCTTAAACTCATTGAGTAACATGATCCATTTGGACATTCATCCTTGTAAAGTTCTTTTTTATAGTAGATACTTGAGAAGATCTAATTTTTAAATGACCATGGTTTTATTGTTCAATATGTAATGTTGTATTTTATAACATATGAAGACCATAGCAAGACAAGATTGTTTGATTGGTGTATATTTGTGTGCATATGTGACCAATGTACAACTTAGATATTACACTTAATTCTCTTTTCTATTATCATCGTACTAAGCTAAAAGTTCCCCTAGGGCATTGTCAATAGCTAATAGATATAACAAGAATGGTTTTCCTAGTATGGAAGGAAATAAAATTGGTGGATTCGTGAGATATTCCTTTAGCTATTGAAAATATTTTTGACAATCGTCATCCCAGATAAATGTTACACCCTTCTTTAGTAGGTGTGTAAATGGATGGAACTTATCTAAAAATTAAGATATGAAGCATCTAATGGATTGGATATTGCCGTAAAAACTATAGAGCTACTTCAGATTAGTTGGTGGTGGCATCTTTATTATAGCTAGTAATTTAGTGGGATCAACTTCAATGCCTCAATGAGACACAATGAATCCTAATAATTTTCCTGATGTAGCTCTAAATACATAGTTAATAGGGTTGAGTCTAACATTGTATTCATGTATTCACTTAAATATCCTTCTCAATATTATTGGATGCTCGGCTCTAGTCTTTGATTTTCCTAGAATATCATTGACATAGTCTTTGATAATGTTATACATCATTTCATGAAATATGACTGCCATAGCTCTTTGATAGTCAGCCCCTATGTTCTTGAGACCAAAAGGCATAACCTGATAACAAAATTTTCTCCATGGACTGGTGAACATTGTTTTGTGTTGGTCTTCTGGGGTGATTCTAATCTAATTTTAGCTTGAGAAGTTATCCATTAGTGAAAGCATCTCATAACCCATTATGGAGTCAACAATCATGTCAATGTTTAGAAATGGAAGTCTTCTTTAGGGTAATATTTTTTTATATCCCTAAAATTAGTACAAATTCTAATTCCTTTTGGCTTTCTATTGATAGGTACAACATTAGAAATCCATTCAAAATAGTTGATTGGCCTGATACATCTTGCTTCCAAGAGTTATTCCAACTCTTTCTTAACTAATACAACAATGTAAGGATGCATTTTTCACAACTTTTGTTTCACTTGTTTGGCATTAGGATGTACCACAAGGTGGTGAATAACTAAGGCAGGGTCCAAACTAGGCATGTCAGAATAGGCCCATGCAAAGATATCCACAAACTCCCTCAATAGAGCTATAAGGACTTTACGCTCCTCCTCAGTGAGGGATGTGCCTAATTTAATCCATTGGGTCTGATGGATTCTTGATGTTTACCTTTATTATATCTTCCACTAGAAGGGTTGAACCATCTTGAAGGATAGTGGGTAATGATTTTAACTGATTAACAATGTTAGAGTCCTATATTAGAATTAGTTCTTTGAGTTCTCCAAGACATGATGAATTAGAATCCCTAAATGGGAGATATGGCCATGTGATAAAAATAGTAAGAAACTCCTGAATGATTTGATCAAAGGCTTATTACTCCTTAAGACTAAATTTAGATCCATAGATAATTTCATCATTGTTGGTTTCCTAAATGATTTGATCAAAATCTTGATGCTCTTCAAGACTAAACTTGGACCCATAGATAAGTTCATCATTGGTGGTATCTTGGTCTAATTTTGAATAAGGTTAAACACCCCCATCTAATGATGCCTAAAATAAGTTTTCACCACTAGACTAGCCTTTATCTTTACTACTTCTTTGGTCTAAAAGTGCCTCAAAGAGGTTTTTACTTTGGGACTCAATGTTTTATTTAATTAATTTTGGCTAAGGGTCTTCATCCACTCTCCAAAATAGGCTTTAGGATCTAATTTGATTGAGAACCCTGATTTGTGATCTCCTAATGGAACATTGTCTCTAAGGCCTAGGAAATCATAGAAAGCTTCATCATTCTAAAACTCATCAATTGGTAGATTGGATTCTTATTGGTCCCAGTCTTTTAGTTAGGGATAATATAATGGTAATGTATTATGATGAATGAATGGTCAAAGGGTATAAATGGTGTTATTGTCAAACAGGATGGTTTGGGCTAAGTCATTGAATTGACTATGATCAGACTCTACTTCATTGTTGGCATCATCATCACTAGTCATTGGTGATGGAACTTGAATAAGATACATGGAGTCACCCCTAGGTGGTTTAAATCCAAGTCCATAGGTTTCTTTGTACTTAGTCATAGAAATTGGCTCTAATGTTCCATATTGATTCATCCTGAGACCTCCTCCTTCATAGTCTTAGTTCTCAATGATCCTATTAGGAATAGGATACTTTCTATTTTTATAATAGTTGAATAGCTTATCATTATATAACCATGATTTATCTCTTTTGAGAAGGTTTTATTCTAGGCCAGATGTTATTATGAAAGTGACAAGTCTTGGACTATAGATTTTGCCTTTGCCCTTTTGTTGCCACTCCTTACGAAGTGGTTTAGCTTTTGGTCTTCCAAAAGACTTTGGGTTCTGGGGAATAATTACAATGTGAAAGGTATCATGAGTCAAATACTCTCCAAGGTTTTTAGTTGAAATGGTATAATGATTATATATTTTAGTAGGTGGCATGTGTGAAAGGTAATCAAGGGTTTTAGGGTCAATATAGTTATCTTCTAGAAAATCAAGGAGTATTGATTTTCCCTTGTCCTACTTAGAAACTAGATTCATGTCAAAATAGTAGTTATAGATCTTGAACTCAGCCTCTAAATATTTGTAATGATCATATGGATGTAAATCTCCTAAAATATTAACCTTCATTCCTAAATGGGAGAACTTGATACTTTGGTGCAATGTCGATGGAACTACATGAATCTCATGTAACCAAGGTCTACCTAGAAGTATATTGTATGCAATCAAAAATTCATCATGTCTATAAATCAATCATATCTCAGAGAAGAAAGAGCATAGCTATACTTCTGATTGGGAATACATTTGTTAAGTGGGAGCATGACCAATATAGGGATTTGTTACACCCGATTATGGGATCACTTATCATAATACACCATGCTAGGAAGGGTTCCAAAGCCTACATTATAAAAAAATCATGTAATAACCCTAAAGGGGTTTTAGGTTTAATATTTCACTTATATTTATTAACAATAAATAAAATTTAAACTAATGTTCACCGAAGCTTGTGGCACAAAGTGGGGGTCAAAAACTAAACTAAACTAAACATATATAGAAGACATATACTCACATCAATGTATATGGAATTCTAATAAATGGGAGAGAATCACAGCTATATTATCTATCTACTCTTACAAAGGAGAAATCAAGTTAGGAATACTTACCTTGAAGATGAACCTATTGAGCCTCAATCTCTCCCCTAGCCAAGGTTCTTCGTAAGAGATTATTGTGGTATGTAAGGATAATAAAGACAAATCAACTCTAGGTTACACAACATATCTATCCAACCAAAAGAATTATCTACAAGAAAAGAATCATATCTCCAAATAAATTATGGAACCCTAAGTTTTATTCCTCAACTAGAATGTTCAATAAGTAGATTTTTGTTCGTATTTATTCTTCTTTCACTTCTCTATCCTCAAATGGTGGGAAATGAACTTGTATATATAGACAGATCTTACCGTAAATCCTTTAAAATATGTCAACTATATGGGGTCACCCTAATTGACCCCATATTTTTTTGGGAGATAACTCACTAGGTCCTAAGCTAGGTCATCCAAAGGGCTAACAAACTCAAAAGTGAAAAATACCCCTTAACAGTACAGGGTTGACCCAATTGACCTAGTATAGCCAACTAACCAAAAGAAGATAAAGCAAGGAAAAAGAGGTTAAAGTGTAGAAAATGATTGGAATGGGTAAAACTAAGAATAATAGTCTTAGGTTAAATGGTTTTAAGAGATAAGTGTGTAGATAGCAAATGGTAAAAGGGAGAATGATCTTACGAAGTACCAATGGTCTACCCACCCCTTTCCTAGTGCACCCCTTAAGGTATGCACTCAGAGAGATTAAGACTCAATGGATTCCTAAAAGATACAAAGTGTCAGTAAGTGATAAAAGTTTGAAAATATTGTGTGTATACATATACCCCACTCGAAGCTCATCATGTGTTATGTGAGTGCAACACAAGATGGTACTTCAATAATAGAACATGATAACACATAATGTTGATGCTAAGTAAACTGAAGTAAGTATTAAATAAGATGAATGAAAGGATAGAATTAAATAAAAACACATACCTTTACTTACCTTAGTGTTGTAGATAAATAAGTAGACTGCAAGATAAAGTGAAGGTGTCTAATGTGAAGAACACTAGGTGAACCTGTAGAAGTTGGTGCATAAAATAGTTAAAAATTGAATTTTTTGAAAGATAGGTATATATTAGTGTATAATATTCTCTATGTCATCATGAATCCAATGCATTTTATGGTTTGAAAAATAGATGAGTAGAAACAAAGATATAAGCAAAATAAGAAATCTGCTTGAAAATAATTGAAGAATTTGAATTTTGAAAAGTGTTTTTAAATATGGGAAAAAGAGAATTCATTTGTTATTTTGACTTGTGAAGGAGAGAAAAAGAGCTCTAAGAGACCAAATGAGCTAGGATGGTGAGGAGATGATAGGCTAGATGAGGGGGAGCTCCAGGAGTGGCAGCGAGTACATGAGAGGTAGGCAACTATAAATCTTAAGCCAATTTTTTAGTGTTTTAAGTGTATTTTTAGTATTTTTTAATTTTTAACATTTATATATGTCTAAATGAAACCAAATCAGATTCTATGGGTATAAAAAACCAATTAGGAAAATGGGTTTGAAGGGTTTAGGGAGAAAATTGCCAGAAGGCACTTTTTTGGAAAATGCAAGGGGTCAGCAGTGAAAAATAATTGGGTTGACCCAGTCGACCCAGTAGGCTAAAAATGTGTAAAATACACACTATGGACCCAATAGGTATGTGTCGACCCTATATTTTTTATAAATTATCAACCTAGTACAATTTTGCCAACTATTTCAAAAACTCCAAAATAACAATGCAATATTAGGGAGGGGAAAATAAGAGGGTTGACTTAGATTTTTAAGTCAACCAAGTAAAAAATAGGGAAATTTTGGTCAAACTCATTTGACCAAAGAACCAGAATAGTATGAAAATATGTGCAAATGGGTGAAAGAAGGCTAGAATGGCCTAAAATGACCAAGGGCAAAAAAGATTGAGTAGGCTAAAAATAGGTTCAAATAAATAAATTAAAGGAGTTTAGGCTTGTTTTTTATCAAAATTATAAAAAAAATTCTATTTTGACTATACATGACATGGAGGGTTTGATGCAGCTTTTGTTGTTTCCTGATTATAGGGATGACATAGGTTTTGGCGATTGGTGGATGCCTCATGGTTACTAGATTTATTAGATCATTTATCGATTAGAGATAGGGCTAGACTTGTCTTTATAGGTCTAGGTGGAATAGCTAAGATGTGCAGGATCCCCCTGAGCTCAAATGTGTTAGTCATGTTCCTGGGATGCTGAGAATGAGTAACTAACACCTTTAGGTAGGAGGTGTAGGGGGACACAATAGAGGTGGCTATCACTCTAGAGGATGTACATGCCATCTTAGGACTACCAATAGCAAGAGCACCTATGACTACAAGGATACCAGATAATATCAAAGAGAGGAGAGCCTTAGCCATATGGGCTATAGGCTAAAAGATGAAACAAGCAGGGTAGAGAATTAGCATGTTTAATGTATATACATCATAGGTTATAGATATCTAGAAGGTTGTGATAAGGATTGTAACATAGTGAGTGTTATGTCAAAATTTGGATGGTAAGGTACCATTATTTGTGGTATCCTTGAGTAGGATGATTTTGGAGGAGAGATTATTATATGATCTCGATTCTATCATCTAGGTCCAAATGGTACATAATATGTATAAAGTGATGGTCAAAGGGAAAATTTTGATAAGACCAATCATAGTAATGATGTCATGGATATATAAGAGGTGTCCCATGTATCAACTCACTGGGTTGCCCCATTCGATCAATGATAGGTCACCTCAAGTGCAAAAATGGAGAGAGGATTAGGTAACATGGTTTATGCCCCACATGCTAGTGTTGTAGATGATGAGATGTGTAGACATAGTATGGTAGCCATATGGGTATATAACAACTACATGGCCTAGCTAAGACACAATTGCACCAGCTATAGTGATGATGGAGGTGGTTAACCACTACACCTAGTGGAGGGAGCCACATTCAGTAGTATAGGTACCAAGATAGATGGGGTTGCCTCATCCAAGAGCATTGATATTGATGATTGATTTGTGGGCTTGGTATGTGAGATAATTATGGGGGATGAGAGGACTAGGGCCACCAGTGGTGAGGCTGACACTCAGACTACATTATGAGTGATCATGGACTACATGGGAATGATAGGGAGTAGAGCAAGAGGTGATGGGTGTGAAGGTAAAAGCATCAACAATACCACCATCAGCTCCATAGCAAGATGGGTAGTAACCATTGAGGACATGACATCGATAGAGGTAGGAGGAGTAGGAGAGAGTGGAGACTATCAACATCCCAAATGACCCAGTAGGTGAGCTAAGGGAGAGTTGGATGATAGAGATGCCACTCATGTGTAGGTTGAGGTAGGCACAAACTATGATAATAGGATTTGTATTTATAAGGTGACCTATAGAGGAGGTTTTAAGAGGCCACATAGATGGGGAGACTATTCTCAAATATTTCATGGATGGCGAGACCATAGTGGCCAATACACAGATAGGTAATAAAGATGGGTAAATTATTACTTAAGTTTTTACTTTGAGATAGAGTAGAGATAGATAGATATTTTAAGATATATCAGTGATCTAATATCTATCTAGCATGATTTTTTAGGCATAATAGAGGATGAGGAGGAGAGATGGGGGTCCCTTGTGATGGGATCACTCCATGACATCCTAGATGAGGCATTGATGTTGTATGACCCTTCTATATTAGAGGACCCTAGTGTACCTTATATCCTAGCTCAAGTGAGCTAGTTCAGATTAGCTAGAAAGGTAGTGAGGTAGATACAAGCACAAAAAAAGGATGTAGTCACCAACAAAGATGGGTGTGGGAGAGATATGGGCATGGCAAGCCCCGACATAGGAGAGAGATATGCATCTAGATATAGTGATGTAGATAACATAGGCACATACATCAACCCTGGCCCATATGACATAGGTGCAAGAACAAGAGAGAGTGACACACATGGTGACCTTAGCCCAGTTGGCATAAGTATAGGCATAAGTTGTTCATCTATAGGGATAGGTGTCAATATTGAAATCTTAGATGGCCTCTTTATAATATTTTGTATAGAAGAGTCAAACTAAGGCCTTGATAGATAGCATGGCTAAGCCACGAGATAGGCAGGATGGAGCCCAGCCCTAGAGTTAGAGCATTATATTTGATTTTAATAAAAATTATGAGATATATATATATATATATATATATATATATAATGGATCATTTTTGTATATTGGATATTTTTTGTATGTTGTTATTATGGTTATGGTTGTGGATGCTTTGGATATATTTCTTTATAACACATGTCTTAGTTGTGGTTGTATATGTTTTATGAAATATATGAGATGTGGTTTATTTTCTAGAATTACGTAGGACACATGCATGGTTAAAAAGAAATAGGCCAAAAAGACTTGATAAACTATAATTAATTAATTATGTACTACACACTATTTTAAATTAATAAATGTGTAATAACAAGAAAATGACTACGTATAAAGAACCAAGGGATGGTAAAATAAGATGGCAAAAAGGAATTTGTTTTTAAACCAATCAAAATATTTTTGCACCAAATTAAAACAAGTAAAATCACACTAAACCACATTGGGAAGTATGAAAATAATGTAATAAAATGGAAGGTATGTAAAAGATAAAAATGGGATAAATGTAAATCAATTAAATCAATCAATCATAATAAATCACATTGGGAAGTATAAGAGAAAAACAAAATTGGTAAAAGTTTGGTCTTAAATTTATCACACTAATTCAAGCTGGGAAGTATAAAAATTCAAGAAATGGTTGGATTTTTAGATGCACTCAGAAAATAAAGAGATAAGAGTGAGGAAAAAATGAAGTAAGCATAAAACATACTAAATCAAGCTGGGAAGCATATCAATGATGTGTAACTTCATAATTGATCTCATCTTATCTCATATTTGACACATGTAATTTTTTATGGTGACTTAGATTATTGAAGAATTTTATGAGGAATGTCAAGTCTTATCCATGATCTTACAAATTAACTCACAAAGAGAACACCACTAGGGTGCAATAAATAGGAAACATTAAGTAATAAAAGATGTGAGTAATAAGAAGGAAAAGATGGTAATTTATGAGGAACATCAGGTCCTATCTGCGGTCTTACAAAGCAGCTCACAAATGAAATCCTAAGGGGAGTGATCAATAGACAAAACAATAGTTCTTAAGAATAAATATGAGAGATAGAAGGAATGAAAAAGGGAGTGTAAAAATCATGATGTATGAATCTTATGAGAAGACCTTAGAAGATAGGAGGCATATTAAGGACATGAGAAGAAACTAAGTGACTAGTGATCATCAATGTATAAAGGAAACATGTTCACTATAGACACAAAGATTTGTAGGCAAATAAGTGTGATACTAAGATCAAATCATGAAGGTATATTGTTACAAGAAAATAAAAATGGAGCTACCTTCCCAAGATGTGCTCCCCATTCCTCAGGACCCCTTATAGAGTTGTTGGTCTACTGCAAAGATTGGGTACTTGTGTGAGAAAGTAGGTAGCACTAAAAGATTTTGTATTCTCCTTTTCTAATCTACTATCCTACTACACTCCAAAGGACCTCAGATCTATTATGAGGCCAACTTTGGAGTTTGAGATTTGACTAAAAGAAGGAGATGTGCTTTGAATCATGTCATTTAATGTGATTTGAATTTTAATAATATTGAATATTTTTTCCTTTTGTATCATTGCCTTTTGTTAAATGATTTGGATTTTGAAATGTTTTATGGATTTTGAATATTCCTCCTCCATAGGGACTTGGAATTATCAATTATGATAGATGTATTGATACACATGAATGAGTTGTAGGCTAAGGCTAAAGAAAGCTAAGTAACCAAAGATAAACACTGACTAGGTCACTTAGGCTTAACAATGAACTAGCATGTGATCTCAATTCTCAACTATGTATATGCTTAGTTTACAGAAAAGGAAGAAGTGAAAAATGAGATCCAAAGTTGGACCGATAAAAATATAATATAATGATATTAATTATTTTCTAATTGATCACATGGCAATATAAATAACTAAAAGTAACCAGGTTTATATAACCAAGTCACAATGATAATTATCTGTGAAAAGTAGAGATAAGAAATCAAATAATTATGAAGATACAAGAAGGGAATTTTAATAAAAACTCAAGATAAAAAGAGAAATCAATAATAATAAAATACAATCATATTCAAATATAAATGACGATATAATCAAGATATAATAAAATAGGTAAAATCATGATGTAAAATAAATAGGAATTTGACATAGTGTCAAATGATATAACAAATAGATAAAGATAAGATTGGATCACACATTCAATATAAATTTTAATGTAAAATCATAATTTATGTGCTCATAAATACTGATAAATATACCCACACACATTATCCAAGGCATCAGATAGAACTCTCGAAGCTATATATGAACTATTGCTAATGTCTCATCAATCTTCAATGAAAATTGGGAAAATACTTCTCTTATAATCTCCTCAACTGAAAAAGTAGGAATACTCAATGGATCATGTTGAGGAGGGAAATCAGGCAAGGGATTTTTAGGAGAATGCATGGAAGGGGGATCTATAGGAGATTTAGGAATCATTGGTGGGGAAGGATCCATAGGTAAGGGAAGGTCCATGGGTGAATGAATCATAAGTGAAAGCATAGAATGTGATGAAGGGACCACAGGAGGGGATGGAAGCACTAGATGTGGGACCATGGGAGAAGAAGGAGGATCCTTATTGTAGTAATGATTTATGGGATGAGTGGTATAAGGTTTGGGAATAGCTATAAGGTGATCTTTAAGGTATTGTTGAAGGATAGAATAATGATCAGTCTGATGGGTGCCACATTGGTGCCACAAACAATATACCTCACCATAATTAGGCATGTATTCAAGTAAAATCTTTAGGAAATACATGGATTTATCTGAGGATGGAGAAGAAGGATGTAAAGTATCAATATATTATTACAGCTTGCGATAATGGGTGGAATAATGATTATCTATTCCATGAAAGTAACAGTTATGCTTGTGAGTGGTTTTAGTAAGAGCACTCACAAAAGGAGGTGTAATAGGAGTGGAAGAAGAGGGAGAAGACTCATCAGCCCATTTTGTGGGCAAAGGATCCATTTTAGGAAAAGGAAGTAAACCATCACTAAGGGAGGGTGACGGTGGAGAAGGAATGGAACTAGGCTCAATAGGAGCAATGGGATCAGAAGTAAGGGTAGACTCAGCAATAGTAGGAGAAGAAATAGGCTCAACTATAGCAAGATCAGGAAGAGGCTCTAATAAGGGCTCTAATAAGGGAGGAATGATATATATAGAAGGTATAAGGAGGGTCACACTACTCTCAGGAGTAAACTAACTATGGTGATCAGGGTACCTAGTAAAGTAGTAAGGCCCAGTCATAACATGATCCATGAGCATACTCCTATGTGGATCCTTAGAAAATTGAGGTGTTGGCACCATCTCTACCTTGTGATAAAGGGGGAAAATTCTAAAATTGGGAATTGTATATGAAGGAATATGGGAAGATACATGAAACAATGCAAACAAAGAAGAATGATAACAGATAATTTTGGCATTACAAGCTTGTACAAGACCATCTAAAAATGAATCATCTAAGGAATAACTATCTTTATAATCTAGTGTGTGAAGGTCAATGATGAAATTAGAGATGACCTTGTCATCTGAGGAAGTGTGGTGAATATATTTTTGAGTCATGATTAAGATAATGAAAATGTCATCATAAGGAGGCTTGTGAGAATGAGGTTGCAAAGAGGTAGGAAGTTGTGAGATGAGATGAGGTGAGAGATCGAAAGTTTTGATATTTAATTTAATCTCATCATGTTTATTATTAAAATATAATAGGTTAGAGGGAATGTTCCCAATGAGTTGGGATTCCTGTTGTAACCTCAAGTTGAATTAATGGGAAAGTTGAGACATTGAGACTCATGGAATGGAACACTAGGCAAAGGTTCAAGAGTAGGCATCTTGAAAACGCCATAATCATAGAATTTTTCAAAATTTCAAGGGTTAGTGTCACCTTGAATCCTATAAATGGATCTATTATGAGGGAATTTAATGCATTGGCAGGTGGAAGAAGCAACATCTCTAATATGGTGAATCCATAGTCTACCAAGCAAAATGTTATAAGAAATAGGAAGTTAAAGATCATCACCTTCACCTAAATGGTAACAAGTGGGATAGTAATGGGAAGCCACACATGACCTAGAAGAGGCATTTTCCTTTGATCATATCCTTGGTAGGTGTTGTGTGTGGATTTGAGATTGCATTCTGAATATCCAAGGGTTTTAATGAAATTGAGAGAGGCAACACAGGTGTTAGAACCCTTATCAACCAATGCACACTTAAATTAGATATTGTATACACATAATATTTTCAAATTTTTATCACTTAATAATACTTTGCCTCTTGTATGAATCCATTCAGTCTCAATCTCTCTAAGTTCACACCTTAAGGGGTGCACTGGGAAAGGGGTGGGCAGACCATTGGTGCTTCGTAAGATTATCATCCCTTTTTCCACTTGACATCTACACACTTGTCTCCTAAAACCATTTACCCTAAGCTTATTTTTCTCAGTCTTACTCATTCCATTTATTTTCTACACTTTACTCTCCTTTTCTTTACTTTATCTCCTTTTGGTCATTCAGCTTTACTAGATCGACTAGGTCAACCCTACACTATTAAGGGGTATTATTAACTTTTGAGCTTGTCATCCCTTTGACTAACCTAGATCTGGACCTAGTGAGTTATCTCTTAAAAACATATAGGGTTGACGAGGTTGACCCCCTATAGTTGACATATTTAGAAAGATTTAGGGTAAGATCTACCTATATATACAAGTTCATTTCCAACCATTTGAGGACAGAGAAGTGAAAGAAGAATAAGTGTGAATGAACATCTGCTTATTAACCATTATAATTGAGGAATAAAGATTAGGGCTCCATAATTTCTTTGGAGATATAAATTTTGTCTTATGGAGAGTATTTTAGATGCATAGATAGGTTGTGTAGCCTAGAGTTCATTTTTATTTGTTATCTTTACATACCACAACAATCTCTTGTGAATCTCCTTGGCCAAGGGAGAGATTGAGGCTCGGCAAGTTCATCTTCAAGGTAAGTATTCCTAACTTTATTTATCCTTTTTAAGAGTAGATAGATAATGCATTTATGCTTTTCTCCCATGTATTATAATTCCATATACATTGATGTGAGTATATGTCTTCTATACATGTTTAGTTTTTTTTGTTTCAAACCCCCACTTTGGGCCACAAGATTTGGTGAGCACTAGATTAGATTTACTTTCTTGTTATTATATATAAGTGAAATATTAAACCTAGGACCCCCTTAGGGTTATTACATGATTGTGTTAGACTGTAGGCTTTGGAACCCTTCCTAACATGGTGTATTATGATAAGTGATCCCCTAATTAGGCCTAGCAGATCTCCATATTGGTCATGTTCCCACTTCACAAATGTATTCTCGATTAGAAGTGTAGGTATGCTCTATCTTCTCTAAGCCAGGATTGATTTATAGACATGATGCATTTTTTATTGCATAAATTTTGGTGAACCTGACATGGACTAACCCTTGCAGGATTTGTTCATTTATTTCATTAGTTTTATCATATATTTTCCATACTAGGTTGACTGAATTGATCCAACTCTAATTTATATGTGCAGGTTTTTAGGCACAAGCTACAAGATCAACCCAGTCAACTTAGTATAGGTTTTTAGACTTCTAGACATCTAATTTAGACTACTAGGTCGACCTAGTCAACCCTATACCTTTTTAGACATTAGTTTTAGCATATTAGGTTGACTTAGTTAACCATGTACATTCTAAGCACTTAGCAATAGGTCTATACAAATCTTGATCAACTTAATCAACCTAATTAGTAGAGTTTTCAAGAATTTTTCAAGGTTTTTGAATAACAATCTTCAATCTCTACATCTCTAATCCACCAAGGTTCCTTTTTATCTCTCTATCTCTTTCTTTAAAGTCTTTATTTTCATAGTTTGTAATCTTTAAAACTACCCCTACACAATCAACTAGATCAACCCTATCGACCTAATTTTGTATTTTATGTCTTATCTACATAACTAAGTCAACTTTGTCAACCTTTTTCATTTTTAGACCTTGCTTTCGTAGTATAAAATCAACCCTGCCAACCTTGTTTTATATGTTATGCATACATTGTCAACTATATCAACATTGTACCTTGTTTCAAAGTTAGAATTAACCCTTATATGCTATTAATTAGCTCATACATTTCATTTCTTATTACTTACATGCTTAGAATAGATCACATAATCTAATTAGGATGTTTTCAATTAACTATTTAGTTTCACTATTTTTAGTTTATGCACACATAATCAAATCATAAAATCTAAATAAGCATTTTAACATTTGACTACCCAAGGCCAGCCTAATTGGATTTCATCACCAAGGGGGAATCCAACTTGATGTTCTGATCAAGTATAAATCATGGTTAATGGTATATTCTTGCTAAGCACTCGACACCCTTTTCACTGCGGTGTGTGAAGTGAGGGGGTAGGCCCCAATACCAAGCCTTTATCATTACCACTACAAATCCTTTTCATCCCAAACTACCTAAAACTATCCTTAGATTGCTTTCTAGTTCCTTGCTTATATCCAACTTCTCATCACATTTAAAATCATATTCTTAATAATTTAACAAACATTTTAGGTTAACCAATTAATTGGTTTTTACTTTCCAAGTTGATTGTTTGCTCTTTGCTCAATTGTATTTTGTATTACAAAAGCTTACATTATCTATCATTGGTTTAAGGTTTTGTGTTGTGTGCTTCAATTGGATTTTCTAGCATTGATCCAATTGATTATTTATTTTCATTAAGTTCTTACTCTTTAAACTACTTGCAAAAGTTATCTTGTTTCAATTCACAATCTATTATAGATTTCCTAATCTTCCCTATCTATTGTACTAGGTTGACCCAATACACCTTGTACATTTTTTTTAGCCTCTGTTCATTATACTAGATCAACCTTGTACTATTTGTATACCATGTTCACTCTTTTCTAGCCTCTATTTGCTATACTGGATTGACCCAATTAACCATATATAGTTTACAGACCCTGTCTTCTATGCTAGGTCAACCTAGTCAACCTTGTACTTATTTTGTCATTTATTTTTTCTTTACCTTCTCATCTCTATTCCTTTATATTCATCATGAAATTTATACTTGATGATAACACTAAGTTATAGTAAATAAACATGATGAATTTTACCAACACTTATAGGGTCTCCCATAGATAGAGTAGGGATCCTCTCTTGGATGCTAGTAATGTTCACATTACCACTCATACAATGAACTATGGGATTCCTCCTAATACCTCTTTGCAACATAATCCTCTCTTCTCATTAGAAGACCAACCCAAATTAGAGTATACCCCTAAAATTCTCTTCTTTATCTTTGTATTTCCTCAACATCGAGGAAAGGATCCCTCTACCATTTACAATCTTATGATTAGTGGTCAATCTAAAGAGCCTTATTCACCTACTCCTACATTATGAAATGGATTTGGGGGTACCACTTTATTTTCTTCTCAACCTCATCCTTTAATTATGACCCCTTCTCATTCCATGACCTCTTCTTCTCTAACCTCTTCTACCTCCATGCCTAGTATATCCACTAACATGGCAGGTTCTACATCTAATGGGCCTCTCATAAGATCCACTATCCTTAATCCTTCCATTAGTGCTTTGTTTATTACCCAAGGTAATCATTTTTCTAGTGTTTCTTCTTCTCATCCCTTCATTACTCCATTTTTTTCTACACAAGCAAATTTTGCCACTAGTGCCTCATATTCTCATAGTTCCCTCTCAAGCTGCTATCAATACCAATAGTGGTACCCAAGCCATTAATCCCAACACTAATACCACCTATAATACTTATAATAATTCTAATCAAACACATCAACTATTTTTATAAACACTCAATCAAATGAATACCTTTCAAACTCATAACACAAATCAAATGATGAGAATGCAAAACCACCTTCTAGATCTTCATTTTCATCCTCAACCAATGGATTGGGGCACACATAACCAAAACTTTCCCCCACCTCCTCTCTCCAAGGTAATCTCATTCCTCAACCTCTTTTGGTCAATAATACCATCAAGCATCTTCAAAATGAACTTCTTACTGCTCAAATTGCTAACATTGATATAGGAAGTATCACTCCTACAATTTATTATATTGGATAAACTGATCCTACCCTTCATCTTAAAACATTTGAAAATCTTTATAAGGATTGGGTCAAATTGAATACCTTTGCCACTACCAAGATATTAGCCGAAACCCTCATGGGTGATGCCTTAGATTAGTACAATCAATTTATAACTCATTCTATCACTAGTTTGGAGGATTTAGTGAATGATTTAGTTCAATAATTCCAAACTAGTAATCTTCCCAAATACACTTTGGCCCACTTCATAAATTTCAAACAAGTCAAAAATAAAACTACTCAAGCCTTTGTTAAAAGATAGAAGACTTTGTCAAACAAATGTGAACATAACATGGTTGATGACAATATTTTTCATCTCTTTACTAATGCTCTCTTCCCTAAATTACAAAATCAATTTTGCACTCTCTCTCCATGTACTTTAGAGGAGGATATTAACCAAGCTAAATGTCCAAATTTCCTTATGCATCAATTTGAGCCACCCCAACCTTCTTTATGTCCTCATCTCTTACTTAAGAAAAAAAATTGTAATGTTACCAATGATGGTGTCATAGATTCTTATGACACCATTCACAACATTTAAACTATTATTCCTAACCAATCTTCAGAACTAGCTCCTCCTTCTCAACAATATACCAATCCTCACTTATCTTTACCAAATGACATTAATGTTCACAAACCTTTATCCTTAGCTAAATTACTTAAATGTTTGCCTAGGCCTCTTCCATGAGAACTTGACCCTCCCCATCCTATGAAATCTTGGTATGATCCTAACAAGTTTTGTTGGTTTCAAGCTAGTTGGGGTCATTCTCATGAGACCTATAGACAACTTCATAATTTAGCTATGGATTTTCTTCTTGGTCCTAATTTTGATCATGATTCCATCATTTTTAAGCATCAACAAGCCTATGAATTTGGTTTTAAGGACTATAAAACACATGATAAATCTCAAGCCTTGAATCAAAAAAATTCTCATTTGGCTATCTATAAATACCCTCTTCCTAATCATCAACCTATTTAAGACAACCAAGAGAAGCCCACCCCTTCCACCAACAATGTAGAAAGTCTTGTTGATCTAACATCTAAAGAAAATGTGGTTAGCATGACTAATATATGAAGGGTGGTAGCTTTCATTGATTTACAACCTATCTACACTCCTCCTTTATCTCAAACATATCATGTTATCCAAGATTCTTCTCCAACTTATTTAAATGAGTTAGTTCAAGATGAGCTTATAACTTTCAATGATCCAATTTTTTATTATCCCTTATATAACACCTCCCATTCTATTTCTACCACTTTTTCATCATCTTCCACCACTAATGATAATCTACATTTTACTAACACTTTTTCTGCCGATTCTCAAAATCAACCTGAACTAGTTGCTTCATCTTCACAACATCATTTACAACCTTGTTTCAAAAATTCTTGTTCTTATCAACATAAATTCCAATGCACTTTGGCTCCTCCTTTCTAGGACCTTCTTAATCATTATGAACCTATATCTAACAACATTATTATGGTTTATGATGAATGGGATACCATCATGGAGCTCACTAATCTCCCATCCCAAATTCCATTCCTTGAGCTTATGAGGACTTCTCCACATCATAGGAACTATCTTATACAACTATTATTCAAAATGAACATCCCACATCCTCCCCTAGTAGGATGAGAGGTAGCTTTATCTGGATCCAAAGATAGTATATTACAATAATGTGAAGAGATGTCTATCAATGTTGATGAAACTATGGACACTTCTTTTTCCTTAAAATTTTCTATAGCCTCTATGATTCTTGATAAGATTCTACTTCATGCAGATGATCCTCCTTTACTAATTAACATCCAAATAGGTCATATCTATATGCAATCATAAATGCATCATGTCTATAAATCAATATTTACTTAAAGAAGATAGAGAATACATACACCTCTGATTGGGAATACATTTGTTAAGTGGGAGCATGACCAATATGGGGATTTTTTAGGCCCAATTAGGGGATCATTTATCATAATACACCATGCTAGGAAGGGTTCCAAAGTCTAAAGTCTAACACAATCATGTAATAACCCTAAGGGGGTCCTAGGTTTAATATTTCACTTATATCTAATAACAAGAAAGTAAATACAATCTAGTTGTCACTAAATCTTGTGGCACAAAGTTGGGGTTAAAAACAAAACTAAACTAAACATGTATAGAAGACATATACTCATGTCAATGTATATGAAATTCTAATACATGGGAGATAAGTACAAGTGCATTATCTATCTACTCTTACAAAGGAAAAATAAATTAAGGAATACTTACCTTGAATATGAACCCACCAATCCTCAATCTCTCCCTTGGCCAAGGTGTTTCACAAGAGATTTTTATGGTATGTTAGGATAACAAAGACAAATCAGCTCTAGGCTACACAACCTATCTATGCATCTAAAAGACTTCTCCATAAGAAAAGATTTGTATCTCTAAATAAATAATGGAGCCCTGAGCTTTATTCTTCAAGTATAATGGTCAATAATCATATGTTCATTCACAATTATTCTTCTTTCGCTTCTCAATCCTCAAATGGTTAGAAATGAAATTATATATATATATATATATATATATATATATATATATATATATATATATATATATGCAGATCTTACCCTAAATCCTTCTGAATATGTTGGTTGTATGGGGTCAACCCAATCAACCTTGTATGTTTTTGAAAGATAACTCACTAGGTCCTAAGTTAGGTTAGCTAAAGGGATAACAATCTCAAAAGTGAAAAATACCCCTTAATAGTATAGGGTCGACCCAGTCGACCTAGTATAGTCGACTAACCAAAAGGAGATAAAGAAAGAAAAAAGAGGGTAAAGTGTAACAAATGACTAAAATGGGTAAGACTAATAAGAATAAGATTAGGTTAAATGGTTTTAGGAGATAAGTGTGTAGAAGTCAAGTGAAAAAAGAGATAACAATCTTACAAAGCAAAAATGGTCTACCCACCCCTTTCTCAGTGCACCCCTTAAGGCGTGTACTTAGAGAGATTGAGACTCGATGGATTATTGCAAGATAAAAAGTGTCAATAAGTGATATAAGTTTTAAAATATTGTGTGTGTGTGTGTGTGTGTGTGTGTGTGTGTGTGTGTGTGTGTGTGTGTGTGTGTCTATATATATATATATATATATAAATATAAATATATTATATGACAAGTTGAGATCAAGAACATGGAAAAGTGTATCATGGGTTAAGGGCCCAATAATAACTGGTAAGCTAATGGTGCCTTGTGATTCTCATTCCTAATTATCATAGGCTTTGATGGTGATTATATTTGCTTAGAGATATATTATCATATACTTGAGAAGCTTGATGAGCTTTAGTGACACTATATTGAGACCTGATCCATTATCTATAAAGACATGCTTCACTTTGTGTTTTATTATGTACACTTTGATGTATAAGGGGTTATTATGAAGTAGTCCAAGGGATGACATATCACTTTGGTTAAAGGTTACTTATTGGGATAGAGTTAGGTGTCCAACCAAAGCTTGAAATTTGTTATGGTATATATCATTTAGAAATGTGGATTGGCTAAATAACTCATTTAAGATGTTTTTTGTGGATTTTTTATGTACATAATAAATCTAAAATGGATATTTGTGCTAGCGTCTTTTGTAATTGTTCCACAATGTCAAACATATTTTCTTAGACAATGGTAAATGGATTATTATGAGTTTGAATGATTTTTTGGATGATAGGTGAAGTGGTAGATGGTTATGGGCTTGGTATGGTAATATTTGACTGCTAATTTATGATTACACACTTGAGATTAGATACAGGACCATTATTGCTAACAAATGAGGGTGGATGGGGACCAGATGGGATAAGTCTTGGTTGTCAATGCACTTATGCATGGTCATGAGCTAATGATGAGTTATCTGTATAAGGTCTTAACATGGGAATCCCTACTTTTTGGTTTGCCTATGTGTGATGCCAGATCAAGAAAGGATTACCAGAATGGTTTGGTTGGTTGGGTATGATTAGTAACAATCATGTCTAATTGATACTTGGTCTAGGATTGATGAAAATGGCGATAACATGACTTCATGCAATATGTCCTACAATTGAGTTATAGTCATGTGCAAGTGCATGATAGGTTTGTTGGTTGTTACCATTCTGACCTTGGTTTTATCCATTATTTTTATGTGATTGGTTTATATTATTAATGTTGTTGAGTCAGTTGATTCAACCTTGGTTATTGATACTATTGTTGTTGATGTTTCACTGGTCACTATTGTTATGGCTATTGTGGTTATTGATTATTATGTTTGGGAAATAGATTTTGATAATTGTCTAGGCTTTGATTGGAAGTGGAAGCTCCATAATCCAATCTTATCTCTCCATTTTCCAACATATTTTGAATTACATGTTTAATTTGCACACAACACTACAAATTATGGCCATTAACCTAATGAAACTCATAGAATTCATCTGGCTTGTACTAGTTTGGCATGTAAGTGCCTTCACAAAATTTATCTTTCAGAGTAGGCTAACTTAGAAAGTTATTTTTTGTGATCTTGTGGAAGACTGATTCAATGGGCTCTCTGAGGTTAGTAAAAAAACAAGTAGGCTTGTTTCTCCTTGGAGGAGGAGGGTTTTCTAAAGGCATATGTTGTTTCATTTATTACCTTTATTATGTTGGTCTAGGTTGTTGTACTTGTTATGCATGTTGTAGCTACTAAAGAGGTTGTTGGTTGGGATTAAGTTAGAAAGGTGGTGTTGGCTGAGTAGATGATGTTTATACTATTTGGACATGTCACAACTTTGTTACTCCACTCCCTAAAACATTCTTGTTGTGATTAAATTGTTTGGGTCTATCATTATTATTGGCATGTGCCAGTTATGATGTTTGTGCTTAGACTGGATGTTGGTTTTAACTATTATTATGGTTTTTATTCTAGCCATTGTTATGATTTAATGACATTAATTTTATGATCCCTTTTTTGATAAGGGATCTTTTGATCACTAAATCTTTATCAATGGTTTATTTAAATGTGTGTGCACATTGTAACTCTAGATAGGAAGATATATCACTATGTAGATTTTTAGTAAACATAGTGATGAGTTGTTTATCTAGCAGACTGTGGGTAAAGAGGCTTACAAGGGCTCTCCATCACTGCAGATAGCTTACAAATATTTCACCTAGTTTTTCTTTTATTATGTCAAGTCTACCAATTAAATTTTGTGCTTAATATTTTAATAAAATTGTTTCACAAACTTGTCCAAAATATCATCAAAATCAACAAATGAATTCTTTGGTAACTTCAGGAACCATTCCAAGGCTTGTCTAGCTAGACTTATTAGAAATAACAATAAATATATATCAGTATATGCCACTGGTTGGCACATGTATACACCCTAAATTGTTCAATCAATCACACATATCATTTTTTTTCATAGTCCTTTCATAGGAGACTTTGACTGGAGAATATGAGTCTCATTCACATCTAACCATGTCTTTTTATCTAATTTTCCTTGGTTTTGTTTCATACCCTAGAAACTTTTTTGAATTTTACCAGTTATTCATAACCTTCCAAACTTAACCCTTACTGAACCAAGTTAATCTTTCCATGTTTATTCCATCCCCCTAGATCCTAGACCCTCTAGATGATATCACCCAAATAGGGCTACAACACTAAACCCCAAGGTGTCTAGTTTTTGGCATTATTGTCCAAGTATAACTTTGATTCCAATGGTTAGTTTCTCCCATAAGATGAGTCTTACCCCTTTTCTTTTCTTATTTCCTAAGTTTTTCAATGTTGGAAAAATGTAAATAAAACTCCCAAATTAAAAATAATGAGTCTCTTATATAAAAGACTACACAAGGCATTTTACATCTAGCACTTACTACTTTGGCACAATAGGCAATTAAAAATCAGTTAATAGTATAGCTCAATATTCTACATCACACATAGACTTTCATGCTTGATCAAGGAGGGGCCTAGGTTAAATTCATTCTTGCACCTATCATGAATGTTGATTATGCACATTCCCTAAGGGATAACTACATCAAATCTAAGACCCTCACTTTAGGGTTAATATAGGTAGCAATCAAAATAGTCTTGATTGTGTGATCATTCTTCCCCTAACATAGTTTTTCCCCATTTTTATTTTGATGTATTCATTATTCATATGTGTGTAGATGGATACAGGTATCGAAGACTAAAATATATCTACAGTGAGATCCAATGACTTTTAGCCCTCAAAATTTGGTAGATAGGCTCATATTGACCAAGAGAACAAAACCCAAAAAGCTTAGATCCTTAGGACAATAGCATTGGAAGGGATTATAGTTCCAGACACTAGGGTGTCCTATTTTTGGTGATCCTATCTAATCAAAAAATGGAAACTAGATTCAGATTCCTGATAGTGTCTAAATCTTGCTCTTCCATTTCCAGCCTCAGAATCCTCCATTTCAATATGAATCCAAATAAGTTAATTTCTATTTCTCTTATATAATTATCAGTTAAAATCTATATTTTTCCTGTCAAATTATATTTTTCCTATCATTCTAGACCCTTATTATTTAGGATCTAAACACTAGATTCCCAAAAATAATAAAACATTTGGTGAATTCGAAAATGATACTTCAAACTCTACTATTCAAAATGAAAAAAAATTAGATTGTGATAATGCATTTAATAATGATGACTAATATGCATATAGAAAATAATAAAATGCATCTCATGCTTCTACCTCTTCTCTCACTCCTTTTCTCAAATCTAATGCATGTCAAAATGTTGCTCCTACTTTTATTCATAATTCCATTTCAAATAATGCACATGATAATAATAATAATAATAATAATAATATCACATCCTCTACTAAATTAGAATGTGATTCACTAAAACACAAAGATACAAATTAATATCCCAATCCACCCCTCACTATAGTACAACCTAGTTCTCACTCTTCACCTAAAGAGAATGGTAGCCCACATTCCTCTAGTAAGGTCCAAGATACCATTACTCCCAAGGCTCAAGTGAGCATACCCCCTCTTTATGATCCAATTACAAAATGTAGCATTCCCATGGTTAAAATTAACAATCAAATTCAATGATTAAATGAACCACTTCAAGATACTAATGTACCATCCCAAGAGGTCATCTCTTTGATACATGCAGTTGGTGAATTACAACACCAAGTACATATCCTTACCTTGGAAAATAAAGCCTACAAGTCTTGGATGGATGCCAATGACATACATGGTAACCCTATTTTGACGACATTCATAAAAGCTTCACTACCTAAGCATTTCTAGATACCACCATTACCTCACTTTGATGGAATTAGAGATCCATTTGTACACCTTCAGGCCTTTCAAAAGGTTTTTCCATCTCATGTGATCCCATTGATTCTACTCAAGTTATTCCAGCAGACATTAGTGGGGCAAGCACAGAATTGGTTCTTTCATCTACTCCCCATTGGTTCATTTCACACATATGATGACCTAGAGGAGGCATTTCTTAGATATTACATCGTAAACATGGGCCCTCATGTTACATATGAGAAACTTGCCACACTACATCAGAATTATTCAAAGCTAGTTAGTGAGTATATCTTAAGATTTAAGACTCATATGTTAAGATTGATATACAAACCAAAATATCTAGAGATTTAGCATATCTTTATTGAAAGTCTTCATCAAAATCTACTCGAGCATCTACTATATCAGACAGAGTCTTCTTTTTGACACTTGTGTTATACAATTTTATCTCTGGAAAAGAAATGGGGATTGATTGAGGTAGATTCAGTTGATCGAATCACTCTAGATTTCAAAATAGCATCTTCAAATATAGTTCCTAGCACTTAGCATCCACCATGTCCTAGACAAGATAGGAGACCACAACTAGAAAATCAACTAGTTAAGAACAAAGAGCCAATTTTTAGAGCACCAGCTACATTATGCACTTTAGAGAATAATAGCAAAGAACCACTACAGTTTGATTCAGAGTGAGATATCCCATCTACCATATTATCATCACTAATAGATAGGATGTTAATCACATTACCTTCTACTCATCAATGAGATCCATATCTCTTACATAGACATCCACATTGGCATTTTTGTAACTATCATCATATCCATGGACATAAAGATAATGACTATTTTGGACTCAAAGATTGCATTACTAGATGTGTTGATAATGGTATCATAGCATTAACACAAGTGGCATAGAGATCTCCTCCATTAGGAACCATAGACCTCATTCCTCCATGACTGACTCATCCTAAGACATTCCTTTATATGAATCATCAATCACTCATTGTGAGCATAATGCAAGTTTTAGGATAGAATTTCATAGGAGATCTCCTATTCCACTACCTTAGAAGGTTTGGAAACTAGTACAACAAGAACCACCTACATATAGCACCATAGTCTGAGGAATGCATAGTTTGGTTTCATATACATATCCAATAGAGTCACAGGCACTCTACCAGAGTCCTACTCATGAGAGATATTCTCTACAGCTAAGTTTTTAGGGTCCTATCTCACATAGCAACCCACTATGGTTAAGATTAGATGAACCCTCATCACATTTTATAGTTCCATCTTAATTTATTGCTCAGTCATATGCATCATAGTAGAGGTTACAAGGTGTCATTTCATGTAGCAATCCACTATGACTATGAATTGATGAGCCTCCTTCATAGCACATATTTTTAGTTGCACGTCCAATAAGGTTGTATTTTTAAGAGTTTCCACGTATAGCTATAGTTAACACACAATATATGGCATCAGATGTAGATCACATTCCTACATAGCATGAGTAGTATGGGTACCTTTTCAATTGGTCGACAGGGTTTATATAGTGATATAGCATAGAATAATATAATGTACAGTCATCCCAATTTTTAGTTCATAAGCTTCACTTAGTAGGGCAATGATGGAGCCAAAGTTCTAGCTAACCTTTGTATTCTTGAGCCACTCTCAAGGAAGTAATATACACATAGTGCTATCTTACATCCCCCCAACTAACAATTGACATTCCTAATTACCTCTAACTATCCATAGCCTAAAACCTACCTATCAAATCCCAGATCCTACCAAATCAACTGATCCAAACCCTTTTCCAATCTAAAATTAACTCATCTAAACAAGTTACCAATCTAGACCTTACAAATATCCTACTTGTAAACCAATTCACTTTACCAAATCAATTTTACCAATTACAAAAACCAACAAAGTTTTCATTTACATATGATTACAAATCAAACATCAACATCAAATCAACTATTTCAAATCAAAAAATTGCAATACCAATATATTCCAGAATCCATAACATGAATACAAGTAAATCCAAACTCAAATTAGTATGTGTGTGTGTGTGTGTGTGTGTGTGTGTGTGTGTGTGTGTGTGTGTGTGTGTGTGTGTGTGTGTGTGTGTGTGTGTGTGTGTGTGTGTGTGTGTGTGTGTGTTTTGTGTGTGTGTGTGTGTGTGTGTGTGTGTGTGTGTGTGTGTGTGTGTGTGTGTGTGTGTGTGTGTGTGTGTAACTAGGTTTTCAAACACATATGCATTATATAAAATAAAATCAATCATGAATGGGTGTCATGCCCTCACTCTCAATCTCACTCTCTCCTCTAGTACTAGTCCCATAATCTAGTATTACACTCGATGTCCCCACACCTCCTCGATCTCCCAAATGCCTCTTACACTGACTATCTCACTCTAGTAACTGACCATGATCCTCAAGTAAGTCTACATATCATTGTTATATATCTATATAATCATCCACAATCTTTGTGCTCACCATGCCACAATTAGGTGGAGGCATCCTATGCCTATCTAACTTTGCTCTCAACTCATCTCTCTCTCCTACTACCCTAACATATGTATTTATAGCTATAAGATCCATATCAAACAAATAAGAATAGACACTAGTTGTAACCATTGATCACTCTATCAAACCCTCCTCTACTACATCATCAATAACATGTCAAGTGAGCTCTTAGAGTGTTGACTCAATGATGGTCACCCAAAACTCATCATCTCCTCTCCCCACCCCAATAGGTGACTCATTATATGTACCTCCCACTCTACCTACATGCATAAATAGTATAACACTACATTAGATATATACTTACAAATCAAACTAAAGTACAAACATAGGCACAATTCAAATGCAATCATGAATTACCTCTCATCATCTAGATCGACTCAAGATCCTCATAAACAATAACATCCTCTCCATCAATAGGATATAATGGATCCCACTGATTCCCAAACCACCATGCAGTATATGCCTCAGTACATCCCATGTCATCTACATTAGGAATATCTATAGCTGCATCTCATGCATCCAAAGGTAATGGTGCCAACTCAACCTTAATGGGTATCGCACAAGCTCCTACTCTCATTGGTGCCCGTGCACTCCTCAACCATACCCATGTTATAGGAAGAACATCCTATCGAACTCCAAACTACCTAGTCACATGCTCATAATGAAATCACTCATACACTCTAACCCAGTGGTCATGTATCCAATAACTAACCCTGATATATCTCAACTGCACTCCATCCTCCTCCTACCCAAGGTATCCTCTATAAGGCCTCTATATGATCTCATGGGCCTCCAATCTATCCAAAACTCATCTATAGTGATCTATCCAAGGAGACTTGATACCCAATGAACTCATCTACCACTCCCCATATGGATGTGGAGGTGTCTAAACTTTCCCTTGGTAATCCAATCAGTCACACAACTACTATGTGCTCATAAGCCCAATAATGCAATAGAGTAACCATATCCACACCACCACTAAATGTCTCTTGCATAAATCTATATAAATCTATGTATAAATGGGAAAGCATAATCATAACTCATGAAAATGCAATACCATACATCTCAACACTACAAACCACCCTATGCATCCTATAGGCAATAGAAACTCCACTACCATCCACTACAACAAATGAAGCCAACATCACAACTAACCACTTCAACTACACAATAATTGACAATAATACATTATTATCACTACATCTCTAATGTGTACCTAAAATCACACCAGCAAAATATAAGGATGCATGATCAATGGCATCAACACCCATATCATCCTGCAATGTCACCTATCACCCACTAACTGGTAAATGTAAAATTTGATACACATCTTCCAGGGTCACAATGATCTCCCCTATAAGAATATAGAATGTACAAGTATCTACATTCCACCTCTCACATAACGTGATGATCAAATACCTATCCCATGGCACAGTACCTAGGTCACATACATGACCCAATCCTACTTTATCTATCATGGCTCTCTCATCAGTTGACAAGGGCAACATCCTCAACATCTCCATCTCTTGGCCTCTATAGAACTCTCTCATCCACACCTCACCTTGAAAACATCAAAAAATACCATATATATCAGTCAATCATGCCAAAAAAAATAGATACACCACATAACAACATTAAATAACTTAGAAACTAAAAAAACTATCCTTAGTGGACAACAGTGCTACAGAAGGACATTAGCACTAGATAACAGCACTAAAAATTGGACAACAATGTTACATCTTGGATAGGAGTGTTGCCTCTAGGATAAGAGAACTGAAACCAGCTAAACATTTCCTTGACCACTTAAAATAGCTTAAAAATGCTAAATACAAGATTTTAAATAGGCAAAAACTAGGTACTTTTATTACTCACTAGGGTAATCTCTCTATCAAATTGAATCTGGGCTTCTAGCTGCACAAAATGGGTCATGAAAGGTGCTTGTCTCCTAGGTATTTTCTCACTCCAGAGCTCCAAATATCTCAAATTAGTCAATGCACAAATGAACCCAAAGTCAATCAAAATTCTTATATCAGCTGAATTTTTTATTCAAAAGTAAAACACCGTTTTACCCATAACTAGAACCATAGAGCTCTATTTTACAAACTATTTTGTTTAACAGAATCATGATAATGATACCTTTGACATCACACATGCCTTGCTCTATCATTGCATCATCTATAGCATACATACATCCCTATACCTCTTTTTACCCTGACATACAAATTAGTACCTACCAATCAAAAACTCATTCAAACATCCTAGCCAAATCAATCAACTTTTCAATCCATTCATTTTATTATCACCTCATTTGCCTACCACATCATGAACATTTATAATCTATACTATACCCACACACAAGATTTTGTCCTAACCAATCAAGAACACATTTCAATCCCATTAATACAACTTCTTAATCAATTTAAAGTATACCAACCTTGTTCCTATTCATATGCCACTAGTCATCAGTTTTGGCTCAATCTCCTCTATCACAGATCTTGTCCTTCTCCCCAAAATGGGGGCATCATTCATACTACCTCTATAAATTACCTAGTATACTTATCCATTCCTATAGGTAAATACACCTTGGTTTTTACACCTCTAGAATCTAGATTATCAGCATTACCCAATACATATTGGTTAAAAGTATACAATGGTTTAGACTATATAGGTCAATTAGCATCACTTAGCTCAAATTGGTCAAGAATATATAGTGATTCAGTTTATATGGGTCACTCAACATCACTTGAACATCTAGAGGGATATACCATCAATTTATAGATATATAAAATATTTAGATATAGTGGTTCAAATTATATGGACTCACAGTGACTTTGATATAGATTCAGACTAGTATACCAGATTTGGGGTCATGTACATTACTACACATCTCATACATACAACTTCATACAACATAACATAATTTCACAACCAGATAGTAGATTATAGGCATAGTGTAGAGCATATTATTTTGATCTCCAGTTTTGCACATGGGACATGGCATGATAGATCATGACACACATGATTATATAGATTTATAAATTATCCAGATGCATCACTGATATACCAAATTTGGGGGAATGATACAGATGATCATGTTCTTCAGCATCCAAGATTATACAAATTAGAATGGCAAGACAAGCCATTTTCTTCTTACACACCAAAATTTTTAGATTACACCTAGGGATACCCAGGTTGTCACCAAGTTGAACCATTTGATCATCTGTAGTGGTTGGACCATTTTATCATCTATAGTGGTTGGCCCATAGCATTACTTAGACCCAAGAGTTTGTGTGGGACAAAGGGCAGACATTAATTTTAGACCTTTGAGCACTTCTCATTTCTAGTTCATATTATTCAGAGTGGGGACATGATAGCTCTTGCTCTTCACACCATACAGATTCTATATACACATTCCAGATTACAAGAGTTTATGTGGGATAGAGGGCAGACATTGGTTTTGGGCCTTTGAGCATTTCTCATTTCTCATTCTGATTTAGTATAAGGGGCATGTATTATAGGGATTCCTTCTTTCCCCAGGTACTATTCAGATTTAGTACAAGGGGTATCGATTTTATGGATTCCTTCTTTCTCCAAGCACTATTTAGTTCCCTAACCAATTCCCTCGCCAGGAAGTTGGATCCTTTTTTAGTACACTTGTCTTCATATAGGTAATTTCAAGTACACATCTTATTTCTTTATTTTACTCTAATACTTCATTTCATTACATCACTAGATTAAAAGAGGAGCAAATTTATACACCCTAAATTGGTCAAGCAATCACACATCATGTCTTGTCACAATCCTTTCATAGTAGACTCTAATTAGAGAATATGATTCTTATTCACATTGAGCCATGTCTTTTTATCTAATTTGCCTTGGTCTTATTTCATACCCTAGACACATTTTTGACTCTTCCTAGTTATTCGTAACCTTCCAGACTTAACCCTTATTGACCCAAGTTACTCTTTTCATGCTTATTCCATCCCCCTAGGTCCTGGACCCTCTGAACAATAGTGCCCAAGTAGGACTACAGCACTGAAACCTAGGGTGTCCAGTTTTTGACGTTGTCCAAGTAAAAATCTGATTCCAATGGTTAGTTTCTCCTACAAGATGAGTCTTACCCCTTTTCTTTGTTTCATTCCTAAGTTTTTCAATTTCATCCAAATGTGAATAAAAATCCCAAATTTAAAATAACAAGTCTCCTATATATCTACACAAGGCATTTTATATCTAGCACTTACTACTTTGGCACAATAGGTAATTAAAAATTAGTGAATAGAATATCTCAGCATTCTTCATCACACATAGACTTGCATGCTTGATCAAGGAGGAGCCTAGGCAAAATTCATTCTTACATCTATCATGCACATTGATTATTCACATTCCCAAAGGGAGAACTACATCAGATCTAAGACCCTAATTTGAGGGTTAATATAGGAAACAATCAAAATAACATGGGTTCTTGATAGTGTGATCATTCGACCCCTAACCCCATTTTTCACCATTTTTATTTTGGTGTATTTTTTGTTCATATGTGTGTAGATGGATATAGGCATTGAAGACTAAAATAGATCTACAGTGAACTTTGGTGACTTCTAGCCCTCGAAATTTTGTATGTAGGCTCATATTCACCAAGAGAATAAAATATAGAAAGATGAGATCCTTAGGATAATAGCACTAGGAAGGACTATAGCACTAGACACCAGGGTGTCCTATTTCTAGTGCTCCTATCCAATCAAAAAAAAGAAACTAGATTCATATTCCTAACAGTGTCTTAGTCCTGCTCTTCCATTTCCATCCTCAAAATCCTCTATTTCAATATGAATCCAGATAAGTTAATTTATATTTCTCTTATATAAATATCAATTAAAATCTATATTTTTCCCTATCAAAGTAGATTTTTCCTATCATTCTAGACCCTTATTATTTAGGATCTAAACACTAGATTCTCAAAAATAATAAAATAGCACACAACAAAGAATTTTATCAGATGTGCTTTGGGGTCACCTTTCCCCTTGTATTTATCAAACTTTTATGGTTTGTACCTTGGAGGAAATGGTATCTTAAATTAATCCATATTGAAAGGGTAAGAACATACATCATCCAATTTGAAATTTTTAGTTTGTTACCTAGCTTGGATGGCAGTAACTGCATCCTTTATTTATTGTAGCTCTTGTTTCAGGAAAATCATGGGAATATTAGCCTAAATTAATGGTTGAGCATTCACAAGTGGATTACTTGTATGGGGTATGATGGAGGTATTTACTAGGGTATGTTGGATTGGCTAGGAAATGGACCAAGAATACACAAGTATGGATTTGGTTGTAAGTATTGAAATGGCACATACTGTGATGTGATATTCTAGTTGGGGTTGGTTATGTAGGATTGATTTTGTAGATATTGAGGTTGGGATGGATGGATATAACTTTACTATTCTTATTGAGGTTGAATAAGGACATGTTTCCAACTAATCAAACCTTGTTATTGAGGGGTAACTTGTGAGACAAGACCCTATCTCTGAACTTGTGGCACGTTCTTCATGAAAGGCAATTATTGCCTAATTGGTATGTGAGGAATATTGGAACCTCCTTATTGCATGAATCCCTATTGGGAAGGGGATGCATATTGGATATTGGGTATCTATCATTGACCAATACTAGTACATTATTGGTTAAACATCATTTGGTTTTGAATTGGTATGTTAATCTACGATGAAAGAGGCATATTTGTTACTACCTAATGAGGTGGAACATTGCTTGCCCCTTGTTGAGGTGGCAATATATTCTACCTTTACTATGTTGATACATTGAACATTGCCTATTATTGTGAAATATTACTCATCACCTATTGGGGTGGAGTACTATTCATCACATTTTGTTGTGGTGTGGCACTTGTTGTTGGTTGACTGCTTAACCATGTTGGTTGTGTGTTTGAAGAAGCAATCCATTGAGGATTAATGGTGTTTGGCTGAGGTTGAAATGTAGAAACTCATACTCTTTGATTTTTATAACCACTAATGGTGTTAGTTAAAGGCATATTTATTTGTTGACTAGTTGTTTGTATATTAACACCACTTTGGTTTGAATTGGATGTTGCTTATACATTATCCACTGTGTTTTGCTCATTATTCTACATAGAAGCAGATGACACTTCCTCGATAGTTGGAGTATGAAACATGTTTTTGACTAAATTTTTTTTGCATAAATGGGTCTAAACCTTGATTTTATTGACTGCTTAATTCCCTTAAAACTCTTATTGAAGGAGCTAGATCAATAAGAGGCCTACTTAACATGGTTATTTGATTAAAATTACACACTAAATCTTGATATGTTTGATATGTTATCTACATTTGAACAAAATGGTCCTCCATGAGGTTTATTTGTGTGACAAGCATACGTATATCTTGATATGGTATTGGTATTATGGCATTAGGATCACTAGAAGAGGCTTGGTCATTATTTTGATAAGATATGTTATAAGGCCCTCTTGATAGATTTTGCAAATTTTCATTCCCTACTTGATAGTTTGATGGCATTATACCATAATAAGGTTGTTTTTTAACATTTTCCACAACTGAAGGTATGCTAGCCAAGTATTGCTCTATTTATTGTTGGTATTGCTCTATGTAAGGAGGCGTGTTAACTAAATAATTATCCAAAGGTTCTTAACTCTGTTCCCTTATTTGAGTGTTGTATGGTGGATATGAATCTATCTCCCAAATAACCTCATCTTTGTAAGGGTCCTGAATAAAGTCCTCTTGTGTACTAAAATTTCCATATCCTAAATTGTACATAGTTCTGCTACATGTGTAGTGATCCATGGTTAAATCTATGATAAATGTTTTGTGACAAGAGTGGATTAGAATTCTGAAAACTCTAAAAATTATGTTTGAAAATACAAAGGGTTCAAACATGATCTAGTTTGGTCTAAGGTGGAGCTAGATCTCCAAAAAGTCTATGCAAATACTTTGTAAAAATAGTATAATGTTAAGGTGATGAATGTTAAGTGTCTGATACATGCAAAGGTCAAATAAAATGACCTAAAAACAAGATGTCAAACTCTAATATCCAAACGTGTTCCAAATAGGTATAAACTAGGAAAGGGAAATGTTATTAGGTCTTTTTTCCAAACATAGAGTCAAAATCTATGCTCAAACAAGATGTGCTAAGACTTTTATCCAAATGGCATCAAAATTTAGTCTTAAAACAAAGGATGATAATGATTAATCTAACAAACTTGGAACAATTTGGCATAGACAGGGCACATGATTTCTAGGCATAAATGTGATCTGATTGGTATAAAACACTAAAAAAAATATGTTTGACGATAGATTGATTTTATCAAATAAAATCAAAAAATAATATAGTTTCTAAATTTGAGTGATGAATTAACCCAAGTTACGTAACCCAAAAGAAAAAGATCTATGTATCAACTTCTTGAGTTGAGGCCTAAACATAAATCAATCAATGTTTGAACCCAAACTTGTAAAAGTTAATCAAAGACTCAATTAAGGATAAACTATGGATTTAATGATAACAAGCTAGACAATTTTGAATAGCATGACTGTGCTAAACAAAGATCCAACAAGGCTCAAATGATTGGCTGAAAATAATGATAATTGAGAAACAAGACAAAAACAAGTCTTTTTGAAACAATTTGGGCAGCATAATGGTATTATTTCCCCTAGAAGATGTGAAAATGGTTGTTCATTTAAAGACTTATTAAGGCATGAAACTTGAATTGATTTGGGCAGCATAATATTTCCCATTTCAATCAAGTGATACGCATAATGTTTTGACACAAAAGTTTTGTTAAGTTAAAATCAAGGTGTCAAATAGATGAGATAATGCCTCCTCAAACAATGGAGAAATGTTGGGCAAAAGACTCATTCATGAAATGATTTAAACAATACAAGTTTTATTTTTAACACACCAAGTAATAAATGACCAAAATACAACTATGTATAATCATCTTAAACCCTATCAAGGGTGTGGCATAGTGGGGTTAACTAAAACCTACAAGTTTTTGACCATCTAGATTGATCCCATGTGTACCAAATTTTACGTTAGCACACAAGAAAAGTAGCATGTTGATTGAGTCTGCATCGATTCGATTATTGTAAAAATGTCTTGTCCTTTTCATAACCACTACATCCGTTGATTTCTTAGTGTAGTGCGATGTCCAAATTAATCATATGTCTCAAGCTTAGCCTACCACTAATGGAGATGGTTTAACTGCTCAATCCACCATCCTAGTGGGGTGATCCTAATTAATATACCTCCACATGGAGATGGGATGAAACACTGTCAAGAGATGAAGCCTTGGGTCAATGCTTCCCTAAATAACTTGCGAGAGGTATTGACATCCCCTTCATAAGCAAAGATGCATGAAAATAAAAGACAAGTAGAAAGAATTTAGTGTTGCTTTAGATCACCTAATATGATCTGAGCTTGGGGAGAGCTTAGGCAGCATTCTTTCTATGCCTTGGACTAAGCACTAAATGCAATGGAAAGGTGCTTTTGATCACCCAAGTTCCCTATAGGGGATTGGGGGAGAGCATATGTGCATTATCATTTTTTCTAAAAGAATAAACAACAAATAATTTTATAAATAATTAAAGTGAATTCGATTTGTTGCACCAAATTGAAATGTTTGATTAGGTTTGTTACTAGGCCCCTTGGCTTAAGTGTGAAAAATTGAAAAATTAAGCACAACACAACTTAAGCAAAAAGCCATCTAAGTTTGTTTTAAGCCCAAAGTGGAAGTGTTCAAGATCTATCCTATTGTTTATTTTAAAACACCAATTTTGAAATGTTCAAGGTTTAAACATGTGTTTTAAGCACCAAATTTGAAATATTTATAAGACTTAGCATGTTAGATTCATTTTAGGCACCAAATACCAAATGTGTGAAAACTAGCATGTTCATTTTAGACCCAAATCAAAAGGTGTGATTAGTTATAAACATGCAATTTTGTTTCCAAACCAGTCCTTCAACCTAAAAATGTTAGATATTAACCCCCTGCTTAGAATATATTTTGTGAAAAAAAGCTGTCATGTTTTTAATTAAATTGTTCACACAGTGACCATCATAGGTTTCAAGGGGACCATGACTAACGGTTAGAAGGTAACCACTATTGGTCGAGTAGAATCAGTGCTGATCGATAAAGACCATCACTAAAAACCTATGAACTTGAAGGCAAAACCACAAATGAGAAATATGTTAGGTTAGGCAATGGTTAGCTCAAAGATCATGAAAAACTACAAGGTAAAACTAAGTTACTAGATTTAAAGGCTTTTGGCACCTAGAAATCAAGGAATGAGATGATAAAAAGAAAAAAAATGTAATCTTTAGGTCTGTTTCTCCCTTGTAACTTGACCATCAGTGGTCTCAAAATTGGCAATTAGGTCCTAATCATAGATGATGGGGTCTGATCACCATTGATCTCTGTGTAAACTTGAGAATTTAACCAAAATGAAATCTAACGAAAACAAGGTTAGAAAATCAATTTTAAAGAGCTTCAAGTATCCAAATGAAGATTTAAAAGCTGTATAATGTTTTCCTTGCTATGTGGGATGTGTTGGGTCCCACTGAGTATGTCATTTGTGATCAAGGAATCCAAGAAGGGTGGTTAGATTATATGTTAGTTCAAAATGAAATCAACTCAAAATGAAAACTAGCACATTAACAAGCAAACACTACCTTGCCTAGATCAAAGAGGGGAGCAAAGTGAACAAACAACAAATAACAAAGCTCAACAAAAATGCAAGAAAACATATATTCTTACCTTCCTTGAATGCTTCAAGAGGTTTGTTCAATTGGCTTGCTCGAATTGTGCTCAAGAGGTCTTCAACAATGGAGTGTAGCTACCTTCATCTCCTCTTGGCATCATGCTTGGCTTGGATTGGCTTGATGATTCAATGGCTTGGCTCAATTTTGGCATTATAACATTATGTTTTTGCTTTATGAATCCATTTTTGCATTATAACTTTACTATGATTTATCTCTCCAAATGAAGAGGTCTAGGCTTGTATTTATAGGCTTTGAAATCACTTGGAATGGGTTAAATCCTAACCTAGGTTGAGTCTAATTAACTTTGATTGAGTTTAAAGGTGTCCAAATGATCATGATTAGCATGAATAGGTGTGCTTTGATATATTTTCCATTTGGGACAACTCACAGAGGTAATGATTGGCTTTTAGGATATTCATTTATATTTGAATTTCCCTTTTTGATAATTGATTTATTAGCTCATGGATGAATTCAATTAGGATTTAATTAAGATTCGCAAGTTGATTAATCCCTTTTAGGCATTCAAATATTTGAAAACTTTTGATTTAATTCAATGTGTACATTTGTTCCATTTAATTGATTTAATAGGCCAAATTGATTTAATTGCATAGTTATGAAGCTAAATTTGAGACATTTTGAAATTCTTTGGTTAGGTGTTCAATGGTTGGCAAGAATTGTTCTAAAATCGGGTATGAAGCAATTGGTGGCTCATTTTACATGTCTACATATATTATTCATGACTTTTTACGGTGTGTGGTATAGGATATCCTCTATTATATTTCTTTTTACGGTGTGTGGTATAGGATATCCTCTATTATATTTCTTTCGCTAACTTCCTCTATGCCTTTCAGTGGTCTTAATGCTAACTTGTCTATTTTTGTCAGAGGGATAACACCTCGATTTTCAATATGGGGATATTCACTAGTGGAGTCTAGATTGGTGTCTTCCACTATCATAGTTATCCTCAATATCACATATTCTCTTTCTTTATTTTGTGTTTCTCTCATAGCCTCTGATCTACTCTCTCTTCTTCAATTTGTTTTCTCATTTTTTCATTTACCATTTTGTTCTTCTATAACTTCTTTGATTTACTCTCTTATTAATCTCCTTCTCTCTTAACTAAATTATTTCTAATTTGATACTTATCCTCCTAACCCTCTACATCTTATTTAAACTAACCCAACTATTTAGACCAAGTATTTTGATAAATCATATCTTTTGAGGATCCCCCTTGTTTTTACACATCATCCCTTAGGTGCCTAACTTCTAAAGGAACTGGTTTCCTTCTCTTACCAACCCTTTATCCATAAAGAGCTTGTAAATTAAGAATGTTACCTTATTCAAGAACCGTTCTCTTTCCCATTCAACAAACTTAGGTTTATTGGATTTGAAGCTTGTCTAACCTTGAATATCCCAAACTATAAAGAATGAATTGAATGTAGTCTCAAACCAATAGTCAATAGCTCTGGTCCAAGGTGTGTCAATGTTCTTAAAGGCCATCATTTTCTCCAAAGTCCACTTAATAATTTTTTTAATTTGAATTCTTGAGCCTTCTTAATGTTTAGCTTGTATTAATATTCAAGGCCATAACATCTATGCAAATGTGACCCATAATTCTTCCTTATGTGACCTAAAGAAGGATGCCTTTACTTCTGACAATGACTCACTAGTTCATTTGGTTTTGGAGTGGTAATTTTTTTGAGTATTTAATACCACCACTCTTCTATTTTTATTAACGTTAGCTTCCAAAACTCCAATGAATACCTCCCTCTGGATATTAGTTAACTAAAGTCTGGGTAGAACTACCAAATGTTGGCATAAAATCAGCAACTATGGTTATAGATAATTATGTGGTTTAAGTTAACTCTAGTTAAAGTAATTACAATGAAAAGGTTAGTATTAAGTGGAGTTTTTTTATTAAGGGTAAAGCTGGGTTTTTTGAACTACAGACCCGACCCTATATAATAAACAAACAAACCAAGACCCTGAGGCCAAGATAAATAATAGAGTTTGCTAAAGAGATCAAAAAAATTAGATCAAACCAAAAGCAATAGGAGAATAACCCAAGAACAACCAAAAAACAACTAAGAATTACAACCTCCTAAGGCATCTTCCCAACTTCTAACACTTCTTTTCAAGTCTAAGTCCATCTATTGAAACATTTGGGGAGGCAATCCAAATCTTTATCACACTCACTATACTTTTGAACTTGTGAAGACGAGAGCCCAACTCCTTTCTGCATACTGCTCAATAAAGTTCTGAGGGTCTCAAGACTATTAATGTTATCCTTCACCAATGCCTTGTTAACCTCCACAAGAGCATTTACATTCTCTTTAAGTCCTGCATTTTCCCATTTCAAGATCAAAACCCTATCCCTCAACCTCTTTAATTGGGTTTTCGTCTCCTTTTGCTCATCCACATGATTCTACTAGGACACCAAAGCGGTAAGAGACTTCATATGCTCCTTCTAAGTGGTGAGTTCACACATAAACCACCTAAGCATAAATTTTTGGAGACACAATTCTTCCTCTATACTATCAAATTTACTCTGCCCAGCAATGAACTCAACCACTCTGTCAAACTCTACATTTAACCCTTTTTCCTAGATGAAAGACATGTGAGTGATATTCTCATCTTCTTCCACATTGACCTTTGGAGCTTCGACACCAACCAAATTTTTTCCTTTCTTATTAGATTGAAAAGCTTCAGTCTTCAACAAATGTAGCCCTTCCAATGCCTCTTACTCATGCACGACAATTGGGTCTTCTTTAGAGGCACCCTTTTCAACTAGATTAACCCCTTCATTGACAGACTAAATCAATATTAAGTGTAGTTAGTTATATAATGTATTCATAAAATAAATATAAGTATGTGTTCTCATTCACAGTATGCAATAAAACTATTATTATGAAAATAATAATTTACATGAGTTACAAAGTAAAATAGTCGATTGGCATCCACACTCCCTACCAAAGGAACAAATCCAACTCAAATCAAAGAAACGTCGATAGGTTGTGACAAATCAAACAACCACAAAAAAACTACATAATAAAATTAGGGAGTGGAGAAATGATTGTGACTCCATGAGCCTGACATTTGGCACAAGTGGTGGAGAGAATTGGATGATCATACCCCTGTAAAGATTGGAATTGTGATACTCATTTCAAGAACTACTCTCCAAGTCTCTTGTATCAAGTCATGAACCCATTCTTTCAAGCTCTGGGTAAACTCAAAAGGTGTTGGAAACCTGCCAAGCTCGCTTATTTTATCCAATCTCTGGTTTATCAAGGCCTTTCTATTGGAAAGAGTCATTTTCACTTTGGAATTGCTCAATCCAAGTGTTTGACTGTTCCAGACCAAATTCCTTCAAGCATATCTTTTGGACATGTCTCAAAGCTCACTTTTCTTGGCAATAGATACAAATTGTTTTTCAGCGCTTCCATTTTGAGCTTTTCTCATGGCATTTGGCCCTCTTTGGGGATTTTTCAAATTCGTCAACTATTATGGAAAGCTAGACACTCTGCTTTGTTTACCATTAACAATTTTTTATGCAGATTCAAGTCCGGACTAAAAAATCCATTTTAGTTTTTAGATTTGATTTATTTTTATATTTGTTAGAATTGTACTTGCACTAATTATTCTTTACTTTATATTGTACTTTTGACATTTCATAGACATTAATATCATTCTCATTAAACATATGACATTGGTTATAAGATATATTTTATAATACACTAGCATACATATCTTAGTTAAATTTAGATGTAAAATATGACGAGAGATATTATTCTCGAAGTTCATATTCCACTTATATCATATTTTATTTGTGACATAAATGGAATATAAACCTAGAGAATGATATCTCTCAACGTATTTTACCTAAATTTATCTAAGATATATAGGCTAATTAATTTTAACATTCATAATTGTTTAATAGATATTTCTTATATTATTATTAATATAAATAATTGTCCACTTAAATCCAAATAACAATATTACCTTGTAAAGATTCCACTACTAAGCATTACTATAATTTATAATATTTACTTTTCATAAATAAATTTATAATATTTTTAAAAAATAGTTCTATAATTTATGATATTTATTTTTTATATATATTTTGATTTTTTTTTTAACATTCCATAAATTGTGTTATATATATTTTTTAAATCTTATCACTTCTTAATTAATTTGAAGTGATGCATCTTTTTTTTAAAATAAATTTGTTGTGTTTTTTATTTCGCTTGATGTTTTCGCTGTCTTAGTCGTGCTCTCTACGCTTTATTTATTTTGATGTATTTTATTTTGATTTATAAATTTAATGTTTTTTTATCATCACATCGATTGTATTATAATTTTTTTATTTCTATCGGTGAAATGCGCTTCGACAATACATTATCTGGGGTCACAGCGTTCGGATGAAAAGCTTTAAAAAATGGGAGCGAGATAATCAAAAAATAACAGACAACCAACGGTTCGAAGGGGAGGACAAATTCATAACAATGGAGAGACAAGGTAAGGAACCGCCATAAAAATCCTAAGCGCGGGTCTCAACTTTGAATCATCCACAGCGCACAGTTGTAGCAAAGAAGGTAAGTGATTGCATGTTGAGGCACCACATGGATACACAGTCACCTATGCTCTCATACAACAACAGTTCTTCGAATTCCATGCCACCACGATACGATGAAGCCCAAATTGGTGCAGTCATTTAGTCAAACACTTCGCAGAAAATCTCTGCAAACATTTTTAAATTATTCTTACTTTCACCGATCAGCAATTTATAATGGCAATGGCCTCTCAGCTGCAGCATCAAATCCCACTTTCCAAAACCACTTCCATTCACATCAATACTTACACAATCACATCCAGACCATGTGCAACAATGGCAAGCTGGAGGAGGCCGCAGAGGAATTAAAGCAGGCACTACACACAGCATTCAACCCCACCATCTACACCTGCAATTTCGTTTTGGGAGCTTTAACTAGGCAAAAAAGGTATGAATCCGTACTAGTACTTTACCAAGCAATAACCCATGGAGCTGTTACTCCTAATCTCATTACATTCAACACTGTAATTAATTGCCAATGTCAGAATGGGAACATGAGCTCCGCCATGAAAATATTTGATCAAATGATTGCCCAAAACTATGCTCCCTCCTATGTCACATTCAGCACAATCATTAAAGGGTTTTGTAAGGCTGGAAAATTGGGCTGTGCTACTGAGTTTTTGCACAACATGTTGAAGAAAAACCACAGTTTTGATGTCACCACATATAATATACTGATGGATGGTATTTGTAAGAAAGGGAATTTGCAAGAGACTATGGTTTTGTTTGAACTGATGGGAAAAAATGGGTGTGTTCCTGATGTTTGTAGTTATAATATTCTAATCAGGGGGTTTTGCAAAGGGGGGATGTTGCACAAGGCTTTGGAACTTTTCCATGAAATGCAAGAAAAGGGTTTGGGTTGTGACGTTGTGACATATAGTACATTGATGGATGGCCTTATTAGGGAGAATAGGCCGCAAGAAGCCATCAGGATTTTTAACGAGGGGTTGGATAAGGGGTTTAAACCGAATTTTGTTGTCTATAACGTCGCTGTCAATGGGCTGTGTAAGTCTGGGGAGTTTTTGCAAGCCTTGGAACTTGTTCACAAGATGCAGGAGCAGGGTTGTCTCCTGAATGTTGTGACCTATAATGTGATTATTGGCAGTCTCAGTAAGGAAGGGAAATTGGCGGCGGCAATAGATGTTTTCAATGAAATGAAGGATAAAGGTCAAACCCCAAGTGTTGTAACATACAGTTTACTGATGGATGGATTCTGTAAACAAGGGAATATGGATGAAGCCATGAATCTGTTTCATGGCATGCTGGATGAAGGCCTTGCTGCTGATGCTGTTTGTTACAGTACACTTATAGATGGACTGTGCAAACAGGGCAACACAGATGATGCAATGGTTCTTCTGCGGCTAATGCTAAAGAAAAAGATTGTTCCAGATAGCATTGTCTATAGCACTCTGATTAATGGCTTTTGTAAACAAGGGAAGCTGCAAGAGGCTAGGAATATCTTGCAGGAGATGAGAAACAAAAGACTCAGACCAGATCTCATAGCATACAACACACTAGTGGATGGATTATGCAAAAAGGGGAGGATGGTAGAAGCAACAAGACTCTTTCGAGAAATATTGGAAGAGGGCTTTGTCCCAGACCTGTTTACATATAATATATTAATAAGTGGGCTTTGCATGCAAACTAAGTTAGAGAAAGCTACCAGGTTGTTTCGTGTTATCCAAGAGAAAGGCTATGTTCCTGATGTTGTTACACATAACACGCTGATAGATGGATTCAGCAAAGCAGGTCAGCCAAGGAAGGCTTGGGGACTATTCGCTGAGATGGTGAAAAAAGGTCTCACAGCTAATGTTATTACATACACGTTGCTGATTGATGGTCTTTGCAAAGAAGGAAAAATAAATGAGGCTTGCGAATGGTTCCAAGAGTTGAAGAAAGGTTGCCATCCTAATGTTATGACGTATGCAGTGCTAATTGGTGGTTTCTGCAAGAAAGGTAAATTAAACGAGGCCATGGACCTTTGTGATGAGATGTCGCACATGGGTTTCAGGCCCAATGTTAATACATACAACACACTTGTTAATGGAATGTGCAAGAGAGGCAAGATGCACGAAGCCATCAAGATTTTACATCTAATGCTTGAGGAGGGCCACATTCCTGATGTAACGTATAGCACATTGATGGATGGTTTCTGTAAACAAGGCAATTTTCATGGGACTGTTAATATCTTTGACAAGGTGTTAAAAAATGGTTACAAACCTGATTTGATTGCATATACAGCACTTGCAGATGGAGTTTGCAGAGATGGAAAGGTCATGGACACAAAAGATATCTTCCTAGAGATGCTAGGAAAGGGCCAGATCCATAATATCAACACACATACTGTACTCATGAATGGTCTCTGTATGCAGGGAAAATTCATAGAGGCTCAGGAGCTGCTTGATTTGATTCTTAAGGCGGGTTACAGTCCCGGTGTTTAAACACATAATGTTTTGATTGATTCAAGCAGAAAAGGCGATTTAACTGATGCCTCCAGAGGAAGCTGTTAAACATTTTCAAGAGAAGCTGGAGAAAGCCTTGATCCAGTCACCATGACATATGATATAGTAATTTTTGATTTCTGGAAACTAACATAGGCCATGGAGCTGGTCCACATAATGGTGGAGAAAGACCACTGAATTAATATTGATACATGCAGTGCATTATTAGATGGGTTCAGCAAGGCACGATAGTTGCCAAAGAGCATATTCATAATAACATGTTGACGGCAAAACTTTTAGATGCCCAAACACAAGTAGTTATGGCAGTTTGATGAAATATGCACAGTGCAACAAGGGTTTTCAATATGAGATGCCGAATAAGTTCATTTAAATGAGATGCTAAATACATTCATTCAAATGAGATGCTGCTGAGAGTCTTTCGTAATGAGATACTGATGATAGTTTTCAGTCTTAAATGTTCTTATAAAAGATGGCATGCGCTTGTCTTTTCATCGAGAGGCATCCATGCTTAGATGAGTATAGGTGGACCGTACAACCAATGGGTGCTCCTCATCGTGATGCAAAAACTATTTCATTTTGTGACTCCAAATAAAGGGAAAAAATTGATAGCGTTATGGAAATGGTTTGAAAGTCTATCGATAAAGTTTGGATGTCAAATTTGTCTTCCTTGTGTGTAATTAGAAATTGTTTTCCTTGAGAAGGTGAAGAGGAGGTGCAGTTTTGTCTTACTGATTTTCAAAGTCCATGAAAAATCAATCTGATAACTGGCAGGTAAGATTGTCCAACGCTTTTGTGAGAGAGGGAGATTCAAAGCTTGAAACAAATGCACACAACCATATGAATATTGCCAGAGATGTTAAAAAGAGGTTTAAAAGCTTGAAACCAAGGTGAGTGGAGAACAAAATACTTATATTACAAGATGTTTCTTTGAAAAGTTAAATGTTTATCATACAAACAAACACAAAATGTGCACAAGTGCAAGCCAGGCATGGCCTGCTTTGTTTTAAAGGGGAAGTAGACGTTTCTCTAACCCATTGTGAATTAAATAGTTTTGATTGACCACAATATATTTCTTGAATTTTTAGCATTCTCACCTCCGAGGAGGATGGAACATCAGAGAATTGAAATATTTCCTTATCCTTTGTAATCTCTCTGTATTTTGATTCAGTTTCCTGATTAAGAGTGGGGCATTTGTTCACAATCTTTATTACTACTTACGTATGAAAGACTGTATAACTATTGGGTGACTGCCAAAAATAATGGCATGCATTATGTGCTTTGCCCAAAATGCGTGTGAACAGGACCGTTTACAGGTCTGTATCAAGGAATGTTAAGAAGAATTATTTATGTCCTCAGAAAAGCGCCGTCATTTTACATTCTATAGAGGAATTTTTTGCATTTGGTGAATTCACCAAGTGTGAAGAATGGACGTACCAGCTTGTAGGCTCTACAGAGATTAATAATCCAGAATCCTAGCCATTTTGACTCTTGTGGAAATAAATGAGGTAACTTGTGTAAATGTCCATCTGCATGTATGTACTTTGATAAGAAAGCTCATTGGTTTCACTGTCTCTCCTTAGGCAGCGCACAAATGGGAGGTTATAACATGGAATGATGTTTTTAAGCATCAGTCAAACATCAATTTCTCTCTGATAAATGAGGCAAGGAGTTCTTTGATATCCAATTTGAAGGTTTAACCTAATTAAAAGCACGATTAGTTTAATGGGCCATGATCCTTTCATGATTGTGGTTTGTTTTAGTGTCATTTCATGTTCATGCTATTTATTTTAGAGTTAAGGAGTGCTTGCGCTTCTTGTTTGTGTCAAATTGTTATATTTGCCTGATGAATTGAGAGCTGAAGATGTGCTTATTAGGATGGCATCCATTTTTGGAGCTGTCCTTTAGTTTTATCCACATAGCACGAAGTGCCTGATCAGTGTGGTGGCATGCTTTATCTTGAGATGTACCTCAAAAAGCCCTGTTCTAAGGGACTGTGTTATTTTGAACCCAGGAAATTGCATTTACCATATTAGAGTTAGGGGAAGGGAGCCAGAAGTTAGGCATGTACCAATTACTGAACAGTTTTTTTTCAGGGTGTGGTCTACTGCTGGAACATGCGTGCATGAATACATATGTAATTTTTAATTGACTGATAAATTTATCTGATTGTTTCTTGTGTAAGGATGTACTCTTTATATACATATTGACAGATGGCAATGATAGAAGTATCGAAGAACATATTAAATCTAAAAGTAGATATATTTTCAAACATCAATTATCAAGAATATGTATTTGAACACTCATTTAAGGTGACTAGTTATAAAAAGCAAGTGCCTACATTCATCTATAAAGTACTGACATGTACATAGACCCATAATAGTTGTACATGTAGATGAACAGTCATGTTCAGCGTTAAAATTCTATTAATATAAAATCCAACCTGTCGATCCCAAGATACAACTCCACCAAACCACCGTTATAGGTATTGATGCACAACCGTTGAACCTCCAAATCCATTAAAGCTAGTACCCACACAAAAACATTAAGGCAGGCTCACCATTTTTCAAGAAATACAGAAGTGAAGCACAATTTTAAAAGTCCTAAAATTTCAAAGATCCCTTCAATCCCAATTAAACTATACAACAACCAATAGAATTTAAGATCAAAAATCAACCAAAATTTGAATTTGAATTTCATAAAAGATTTTAAATTGGAGGCATGAGGATGTCCAAATGTTTCGTTCAATTCATTGAGAGTTCACTCCACTTGGTTATCTTCAGTGATTGCACAGACTAGAGATTTAGATTGCTGAATTAATCAAAGTTTCCCAGGTGGAAGGATTGGCAGAGGCTCCAACAATTTTCAACACCGAAGCTGGTAGGTAAAAATCCTCCTTTTAATTTCCTCACAATATTTTGTCGTCTTGTACGAATCGATCTTCCTTGTTCTACAATTTTTAATTATAAATGTTTTGCATTAACCTTAACCTTAACATGATTATTTGAATGCAATATCTATACCTGTAAGCATCACTTATCCACCATCCTAAATGAAGATTACTTTGTAATGTATTTATATGCATGCGATCTGATAGAATGTCATTAAAAGCAAGACCGTGTGAAAATATCAATACTAATTTACACTAGTCTCATTTATGTGTTATAGTTTTCTTATGATTGGATCTAATTCAAGAAATTTAGAACACATTTATTATCTTCTAGGATCTGGATCAGGGCATATGGAAAATTTACATAAAATAAGATTTGAAAGATCATAAAACAAGGTGAGACGCATGCTTAGAAAGATCAGTGAAAGATTAAACTTTTTGATGCTAAAAACATAGAAGACAACAAGACATACATATTAGAGAAGAGTTATAGTGAAAACAAGGATAAAATCCCTTCAAATCTTGTTTTTGAAGAGTTGGTTGAAGTGCAAGTGGAGAAGACAATGTTTGGTGATGACATGGAAGACATCAAAGCAAAAACAAAGGCAACAACCAAGGCATATTGTCTCAATTCATCAATAGCACACATGCTTTTGTTAATACAAGTATATCTTACTTAGATACCTCTATGGAAAAATGCCCTCATAGACATGGTATGCTTAGATTGGGTTTGCCAAACATGTTTTGCCAACATGTTCTGTCATGACAACTTTGCAAGATGTTGACAATGTTCACAATTATGTTTCCAAAAATGGACTTGTCGTAGATGTATGTTAATTTCCTAAAAGATATGTGGTTTTATGTAATTCAATGATTGTGAGTTATGTCCACAATGTCACTACTAGTAAAGCCTTGTCACTCTTCCTTTAAATGCAATCAAATTGCATGAAACATGACTTGAGTCATCCTCGCTTGTGCAGTCTTATGATCTCAATCATGGAACGAGCTTTAAGTACTATAGAAGTTGGTTGAAGGACTTGTAATTTTTTTCACAACCATGCTCCTCGCGTCTTTGATGGTTCTCTTTAAGCTTCATTGGTCCAATTGGAGGTTGGCTTATAGTGACTATTGATGATATCAAGTAGAAGGTCATTGTATCACTATCTTAAGATGTTTTTTATCCTCTTTGAGGTTATTATCTCTTATATACTAGATTGCAAGTTCAATGTGTTATCTGGGTTTTGTATGGCTTAACTCTATAAAGACATCCACAAGTATTTCAATTTTTAATGTTTTGGTAGAATCTAACTCTATCTCGTTTCCATTTTTCTGGACAATTGAGCCTTCATTTCATTGATTGTGGGTTGGATGTTGTAGCTATATTGAAAATATTTTGAGGGGTTGGGGTCCTAGAATCTAACCCCCATTTGTTTATAGATAAAAAATGTTATAATATAAAAAATAAAAAATAAATAAATAAATTGTTTTGCTAGATTAAATATGATTATGTAAATTTTCAACTTCTAGGAAAAAAAAAATGCTTTTTTTGTTTTACATTGCATTTATACCAATCCTATCGGGAGATAATTTGCATTACAACACTTAGGCCAACCATTGAAAAATATTTCATTTGTAAATTGGATGACTTTAGGGCACTAGACACTTGTGTCAAGTCAGGACAATAATGTCGACGCTACTATCTAACTAGACATTAGTGTCCAGGAAATAGCAAAATAGGTATAGGATCAAAACTTACAGATGTGTAAAATAGGTACATTTTAAGCATTTTGAACAAGATAGGACGTCTGTGTCATCAATATAAGATTGATCGGACTAAGAAATATGCCAAGGGGTACAAGATAGAGCAGTTTCAAGGCTTGCAAAAAGAAGGCATGTGTAAAACTAAGAGGAATAGCCAGGGTTTGAGTTTGCCAAGTGTATAAGATTGAGGTGCTACATAATCACAAAATATCATCGACATTTAGTTCCCCCTCCCCACCCCCAATCTAGTAATGAAATTGCTAGTTTAAAAGAAATGAATAAGTACATGTGTTTGTATGCAAACCTTGTCTTTGCTTGAGTTGAATTTGAGTGCTTTGTTGGAGTTGAATTTCAGTGTTTTTCTAGTGACTGACCTACAACCAATAACATGTTAAAGTGTTAAATCAATGCATATAATATGAGTTAAAAGTACTTGAATTAGATTGAAATTGAAAGAACAAGCTTTAGGAGTACACCTATGTGTCGATGTAACCGCCTTGCCTATTGGCAAGTTATTTTGTAGATGTATCATTGTAAGGCTTTGAAACTGAGATAAAGATAAATATAAATAAATATTTAAAGTGCATATATCCAATGGGAGAGCGGGGGGGAGGGGCGAGGGACAGGCTGGGAGGGGAGAGAGAGAGGCACATGCCCCCAACTTGGAGTAAAAGTGAGTTTCCACATGGCAGTTGAGATTAGCTCAACCGTGCAACCCAATAATACTTATAACCAGGTGAGACTAGTTGATACATTCAGATTCAACCTGAAAACTTGGAAAGATTAAGTGATTTAATCACCTCAACCATACCAAAAGGTGAGCCAATTACTGCAGTAGATTGGTTCACTAAAGTCCTTAGAAGTTTGCATGGTATCAATACGTAAAATAGTTTTGGATTTTGAAATTGATTTGAATTTTACAATATTAAGCACATGTTGCATAACATATGCACCTTAGATATATCTCATGTTGAAACTATGTATAACAATGGTACCATGTTTAAAATTCTGTCACAACTATGAATCTGAAACTTATAAATGTGTGTTCTAGCTAATTGGAATAGTTGTGTGAGTGTGGAGGACATGCTTCCAATGCATGCCTCCACTATATATTGGGAAATATGAAACATATATAAGTACCAATGTGGAATATATGTTTCCAAAACATGCCCCCATTGTAAACTGGAAATGTTGAATAATGAATAGGTGTAGAGAACATGCTTCCAAAGCATGCCCCCATGAATCTAAAAACTTTGAATGTGTGGAATCCATGTTCATATGACATGTCCCCATTGAATCTATAAACTGGTATAAGTATCGAATACTGAATGAATGTTGAGAACATGCTTTCAAAGTATGCCTCCACAGAATCTGAAAACTATGAATGTGTAGAATCCATTTCCATATGACATGCCCCCACTAATATGCCTACTCTTTGAGGTGATGGAAATAATAATACCTGGAAGTTACCTCACCTCAAAAGGGTAAGATAATTATAAAATCTGTGAATGCAACCATGTAGCATATAAAAGGAAATATATGTAGGTAAATGTATCATTGAAGCTCATAAAACCAGTGTGATTACATTTAGGCCTGAGATACATGATAAAGATCATGACAATGTCTAGAAAGTAATTGTACAAGCTCAACAAGCAAAAAAGCACACACAAAAGAGCACTCAAAATCAAGTCAAAAGGCAATGGTCATAGAAGACCACAAACAAGGGGCTTGTTTAAATGCTATAAAATCAAATGGACATGACTTAGTCAAATATCCACAAAGCAAGGAATAACATATTAAAATGTCCATACAAGCAATAACATATTCAAATGTCCATGAAAACAAGGATGAGATATTCAAATGTTCATACAACAAGCAATGACATATGCAAATGTGAATGAAAGCATACATAGGCATAGGGGCCGCTTAAAATGGAGCATATTCAAATGCTCAAACAAGCAAGACAATATCAAGGAAAAACACTTAAGGGAGTGTATAAATTAAATCATAAGAAACTAGCATAAACATGTCATAGTGGCCCATGAATTGAATGTCTTAGCAAAAAACATCAAGTGCATAGCATATCAAGTACCATGTATAAGATATAAGCATGGACAATAGGCATGTGTAAGTACATATGTAAGCTCAAGCATGATAATATAGTGATCATTGAATCATATGTGTGTATCAAGATCGAAGAAGCGGATGCCCCCAATGTCCATATGACATGATTAGAGGGAAAGCCCAATATCCGAAATAGGAGTGTATCATGTATTTGTGTATCATGTATCTATGTATGCCTATATATGTGTGTGTAGGAATAAATAATATGATAACCCTCAACATAGAACTAACACATAGATGCCAAGAAGCCAATAGAAAATGTAGGTGCTGAAAATGTTTTTAGATTTTTGAATGTTTTGATTTTTTTGTGGTGAGAAAATATCATCCTCCGATGCCATCCAATGGATGGTCATAGATATCTCCCCCCACTATGAACCTTACAACCTTAAGTTGGATATTTACATTGTTTGCATCATAATTTGGTAGGTTGGAAATATACATGGTATGTTCCTCCTCACTTTTTTCATGTGTAGTAGAAGATGTAGTGCTATCATTTGAAATGTGTCTAAATTTGCCTTCTTGCAGAAAGGAAATACCTTGCTGACTTTGATCAATTTTGTATTCCATTTGGTATGGCCAAAGAATTCATAGTGTAAATGCATATGGATATGTGGTAGGCATAACCCAAACCTTTGTTTGGATTAATTTAGGACCACAAGCAATTGGTATTATTACGTTTCCCAAAGAGTCTTTAAAACCTCCTTTGTTTTGTAAGTTTGTTAGATTGAAGCCCATTTGTTATAAGTGTCTTACATTGAAAATAACTTTTGCTATTTTAGGATCAATGTGGTTATGCCAAAAATAAGCACCACCCATGTATAATGTAATTGTTAGATCTTGTTGGTGTGGATGCTTTCTTTGTTGTTCACTTTGAGATTCTTGTATGGGACTTGGACCCTGGATTAGTCCCGTGTTAAGTAACATTTGTAAACTTGTCATATAGAGATTATGAATGCCACATTTTTGTTCATAATACTCTTTAGGTAATTTATCTCCTTACATTTATTTGAGGAACAAACCTTTGGTACTTGGAAGGAGAAATATTAAGTTTCATTGAATAAGTATGAATGCAACATATATATGTACATCCACATGTAAATGAGTGAAGGACTCATATTTTTTATGCAATGTTCTTTCTTTTAATGGGGAAAGAAGACCTCTACTAAATATAAATTGTAATTCCAAATCTAAGGGTCTAAATGCTAGTTCATATGATGTACTTTTGAATCGAATAGTATAGTCTTGAAGGGGCTCATCATCACATTGTTTGAAATTGTGCAAATGTTCTAATGTAAGTTTTGGCACCTTATGGATATTGAAATCCATGAAGAATACATCTTCCAATTGTAAGAACGTGCCTAAGGAAACCTTTGGTAGGATATAGAACCAATTTTGAGCCTCATTTGTAATTCTCATATGAAAAAGTTTTAGCAATAGTTTGTCATCTTGTGCCCATGGACCAAAAGAATGTACATAACTAATCATGTGGTCAAATGGGTCTTTATGTGTTGCAAAGAGAGAGAATTGTGATAGCTCAAAACATGGTGGATAAGGATATTCAAGTATACATTGTGCAAGAGGTTGATTATTGAATGAGGTAACATTTGCATTAGCATTATGGAAAGTCATTTGCATTTGAAGTAAACAAAACCTATTTTTGAAGATCCTCAATAGTGTTTATTGACCCTCCAAGTCACCTTAGCCATGTAGAACTCACTGGACACTGTGCAAGAGGCTTTTATGTTGCACAATAGCAATTTATAAAAGCAGGCTTGAGCGTGGATGATTCCCACGATTGACTAAAGGCAATGATCAGTGTTGATACGCACCCCAACCCAACACTCATGACATGCCTATGTACCAAGTTGAGTTGCACGCCCTATGCAAATAGTTTCCATATCTCATACCTAATCCCAAAAATTAGTACCTAAGATCCCATAATTCACAAGCTATGACCCAGGCTGTGCACTACCTTATGTGCAAATTAGTAAAGATCTAAAATGGAAAAGCAAACCTACAGGATCACTAAAAAGTCTAAGTACATAGAATCAAAACCTATGTAGAGTAATGTGCTAAATGAGCATGAATCTATGCACAGGTTAAAATGAAAATAATTAGTTAAACCACATGAGTTATGGTAGGCGGGAGACTCCCTCCATGCAAGCTCTTAGTGTGCAACTTGCATAGGACCAAACTGGATTCAAGTTCATAGGGATTCCCAAGAGTGTAGGGTGAAAATATCCATCACATGTGCATGATGACATGGTGGAATTTAAGGAAGAACATGTGCAAATCTCACATCAACAAGAGAATTCAAGCGATTGATAAATGGTAGGTAGAGTACAGGTGGTAGTTGGGTAGTTGAGCAATGGATGAGGCTGTCAGAATGGTTAAATGCAAAAATGGACATCAGATGTCAGAGTATGGCCACACATTTCCTTTGAAAACCTAGATGCCTTCTACTTCCAGATGCACACAAAGATTCACGGATATTCTTCCAACTACTTCTAAATTCAGATTATCAACCTGGGTTTAACAAGTATGGTCTATAGTGATTACTATGTGGTGATTCGGTCTTCCTAATCGACCTCGAGCCCCGAATGCCACCTTCAAATTCAAAACTCTTATCCACCCCCAAGTGAGGATTTATTATACAAAGGCTTGTTAGCTCTATAACATCCTAGATTTTTTCATTGCAAATGGTCGACATTTTTTAGGCATCCTCACACTATCAAAATCTTCCCTCAAAGAGCACTTGTGGTGGTTGAACCTTGCTCTCTAATGAGAATTAAGTTAACCTCCCTCAATTATTCTTGCATTCTGTGTGTGATTTGTGTTTGTTGATCTTTGTTTATGGATAATACTCATCCCTCTCATTATTGTCCATTCCCAACATTTATGTGAAAAACTTAGGACTCACTTGTAGGTTGTATTCTATGCGCACTCAGGTCTGTGTATGCACTGTATGTGGATCGTCTCCCATTCCTCTCAGCACTACACTATGTTAATGTGCCTCAATACGAAATACTTATGCATTTGGTATATCCATGGTGGAGTCTATGTGATATTGTCTCATTCTTAGCAATTTGTAGTGTGTTCATCAAGGCAGTAGAGGTGTTCGCTCTATTCTCAATGCATCACTTTTTACCCTTCCAATAACCTCTTACCTTTTCCATACCGTTTCCTTTTGCCAAGTTTAGGTTTAGCGCTAGTTTTAGATTTCATTCTTCTCTTTATAGGTTTGTGCACCGGTCCTAAACTAGTTGCATCTATAGTAGAAAGAAGTCAGCCTAATTTGGAGGTTCATCCCAAGGAATGCAAGAGTCCCACACCTTGGGGGACAATCCCATTGTTACAATGCGACAATGAATAACTCTCTGACGCATGAGATCCCTTCGTAATTATAGGTGCACATCTCATATGATAATGATTTATGGTATGCCTAGTGGGACTAGTTCAAAGAAAAAGTTAAGGAATTGGTGATATCCTTAGTCAATAGTGTTGCAAACACTCAGTCAGATCACCTAGCGACTCCAAGTATTTTTGGTTTACAAAGATCGATGGTTTCATCCATATACCAAGACAAACGAGATCATCTTAAAGAGGTATTAATTCTCATTTTATTGAGCTTTCTATGTCCTCTAGAAGAAGAAGAGTTATAACATCTCTAACTCTAGTTAGAAGAGATAGAAATTTAAGGTAAACATCCTCTAGAGCTCAATCTACCCCTCCTTTTGGTAGATTTCCCCAACCTAGAAGAGGATTATTTCCTATTCCCTTCATGGCTTTTCCAAGAAATCAGTTGTTCGTACCCTTTAATGGAGGTAGTCCTTTAGATCTAGCTCAATATGATGACATCCTAGTTTCAACGCTTAAAATCTTATCCCATTTTATTGGTGAGAATGCAACCACCCCTTAGAACATATCCAAGACATTGACAATATCTATTTAGTTCACCACATCACAAAGGATAATGTAGCCGTTCAACTTCTTGCCTCTTTTTTATAGGGTAAATCCCTCCAATGGTACAAAGGTTTAAGGCCAAATTCTATCCACACCTGATATGATCTTGGAGAGTAGTTATACAAGCATTTCAAATACATGAGTGACCACTTGTCATTGATAGAGCAGTTTACCACTATCAAAAGAGCACCACATGAGTTGATGGTCGACTTCTACTTTAGATTCTAGAAAGTCTGGGACCGAATACCACCCTTGTGTAAGCCATCTCCAGACATTGCGTTCTTATATTATTTGAAGACCCTAAATAATGATATAGCCATAATGGTCCAATCCATAGGAGGCGTAGTAATGCCTGATGCATATGAAGTTGCTATATGAGCAAAGAATTGTTTGATCCAAGCAGGGAAAATTGCACCTAGACCTCCTATGCCACTCTTCCCATAGCCACTACGCATCCAACCTACTGTGCAACCTTCATTATCACCTATCCTCGTCAAAGTCAGCCCACCTACTACATTTTTTGTTCCCCCTAATGAATTGCATGAGGTAAAAACATTGTTGCAAAGTTTCAGGAATGAGCTTGTAGCCCTCAAAAGGTAGCAAGTACATCATTCCAAGACTCATAAACCCTTCAATCAACCATATCAACCAAATAGTCCCCCTATCAAGGTGGCGTACAAGCCTAGAGCCATCTCACATACAGTAGACCACCTTATGCTCAGAGATCCAATGCTATTAGAACCTCTAGAGCCTTCATACTTGTATAAAATAACCTTGCGTAAGACTTTGAATGGTGATTCCCATGTAATCATCTGCACAAGCAGACCACATGTGTAGATGAAAATTTTAATTAGGTGCTCATGGTGAAAAATGTGTTGTAGCCTCAAATGCAACCAAATGATGTAGCTTTGTAGGGAGGAGAGGTCCAAGTGCAAGTGTCAGGACAAAATGAATCTACTCTTGTAAATTGGTTGGAAGGCAACTTAAATAATGTAAATCAAGGTGGCATGTCGGGTGTAGAAACCAACCCAGTTGATTTTAATATGAAATTTAAAAGGAGATAAATGGGGGAATCACTGTCTACCTCAGAACCCTCAACTTCTGCACCCCATGTTTCACGCACAGAAGACCAAGCCACAACACCTGTGCAATATTCAGTGCACATGATACAAGCTACACAAAAAGAAAATCAACCTCAAACCAATGCATGAATGTAAGAAGAGGCCATTGTTCTAAAATCACAACCAAAGGGACCCAAAATTCCCTTCAACATAGTCAAGTAGATGAAAAGGATGATTCTTAATGTAACCAACCATGTGAGACGCTCTTGCTATTCCTTCCCAAAGGAACTTGCTATAGGATGATTTGAAGAATTTCCAAGTGCACGAGCTGTCATAGCCTATACCTCCCATATCTATGAGCTTATGTAAACCAAAAGAGGAAGTGCATGGTAATATAAATTTGCCCATGTTCTACATCTTACTAACCATTGGCAAACAATTGGTGCATAATTGCATGATCAACTCAGGCACGATTAGTTATGTGACGCCGAAGAAGATTTTAGACATGTTGGGTATTGCATACTCACCTTTTTATAAAGGTGTCATCCAATTGGATGGCATGAGAATTAAAACTATGGGAATCATCAATGCCCTGAACTTCATGTTACACGCCTCTCCATCACACAGGACATCACAATCATTGATCTCCCCCTACTTCACCATATGTCTATATTGGGATTTCACAATGAAGATGGGTGGATACCTATCATCAGAATGGTCACATATGTTGCTCAGAACCATATACAAAACCAAGGTGACCATCAAGGTCGAGCCAATCTTCATAAGTCATGTGGAGTCGTACTTCCCTAGCCCAATTGAGGTAAATTGCACAATGTTCAACCAGGAGGAGAGTTTAACCCTCCATGAGGCCGCCACACTCCTAGAGGAGGTCCCAAATGACTTGCTTGATGAATGGGCACGTGATCATTATGAGTGAGACCCATATGACCACACAGAAGAGACGAGACTGAGCACCTACTGCATTTTCGAGGAGGACCCTGTGTTGCTTGACCTAGTAAAGGTGCACAAGGACCTTGAAGGTATATGGTAGTTATATTTCGATGGCTCCCAAAGTAAAAATGGCGTTGGGGCCGATGTTGTGCTAGTCTCCCCTCATTAGGAAAGTAATTTCCATGCATACAGGGTGCAGTTTAGATGCAAAAATGTCACTAAGTATGAGGCACTAGTTCAGGGTCTCCAAAAGAAAGGGATAAAAAATGCTAGACATTGAAGGATGCTACTACTACTAAAATAGAAATTATTATCTTCTAAGCATTTCGAGGAAGTGGCATGGGAATTTTTTCTCAATCCCACTATACTCCCAAGAGTATCAAAAATATATAATTATATGTTATTGATAAAACAAAATTTCATCAGTAATTCAAATACATACTATGTATAATTGAAAAGATGTCAAATAAAACTACCAAATTTAAATGGATAAATATATGAATTAATTCATTTCAATTTCAAAAGCACTGCATAATTTTAAACACCTAAAAAAAATCAAAAGAAAGATTTAACCTCAAATAAAATATAATAAAAGAAAAAACACAATAATCAACCACCAAAAAAAAAAAAAAAAAAACAACCAACCAACCTAGTGTTAACGCCATCGTGGGGTCTCAAATACCACAGGGTAGGCTTAGCGTAAAATACATTGAGAAAATATACGATACTTAGTGGAAAAAAATAGTTGAACAAACTTTAAGATAATGCATTCATCATTCATTTCAAAGAATAAAACAAGTTAAGTGAAGAACGTGCCCAATTAATAGGGAGAGACAATCATGAGATGCCCTTCCTTTCTTCAACTCAGTGTCGTGAAGAAAGACCAAACATGTTCTCCAAAAATGGAGAGCTTCAATCTAAACCCTCATTATGGGATGAACCAAAATAATTCTTTCTCCTCTAAACCAATCATCATCCTCGGTTATTTTACTATCATCCACTTTATTCTCTAAATATCATACACATTAGAAAATAAACCTACCAAGAAATGTTATCATGGCACTCATACACTAAGCCCTTTCATCCCTTTATGAAAGTCGCACTCAACATTATCCCTTGAGATTTGATAAAATGGAATCTATGCAAGTGTAAATGGGAATTCAAATGTAAAGATGCGGAATGCAATATTTAACATGCATTTTCAACGTAAAATATTACTTGAAGTCAATTCAATCTTTGATTGTTTCAAAAATATATCTCACAATATTTTCTAAAATAACTCAAGTTCTTTTTTTAACTTAAACATTATCAAAGGAAATAAACTACGTTAAAATCATAGTTTAACTTATTTTTTGAGCTTCAAGAATATAATCAATCCAAGCATTGTGATAATATAACCATGCTCACTTTTAAGAAGTCTAATTCTAGCTATAGTCTCCATGCTACGCATAATGAATCCGTGTCAAAATTAAATAGATTAATAATATTTTTTTTTAATGTCTCAAATATTAACCACTTGTGGTCATAAGACACACATTATCAACATATTATATTAACGTGAAAATGAACCTTAGGCAAAATTATTTATAAGAAGAAAAAACCTTTGTAAAAAAACACACAAGAAGTTATAAACATACTATCAACTACTTGTTAATTTTATTTGAGCAAAAAAGCTCAAAACTAAAACTTTGTACTTCACATGTCTCTTATTAAAAATGATACTAAGATGCAAATAATTTAATATTGATTTTATTGGAGTTGTGGCCATGATCATCAGATCATGAAGACATACAAGTTCGTGATAGGTGTGAGACAAACAAGCGACCAACACACAATTACAAGCTAAATGAAATCAATACGATAATATTGCATAAGATAAATAAAAGTCAAAATATTAATCTTTTATTAAGAAAAGTTCACAAATGTGAGTTGTATATATAGGAGAGTGTTGAGTAACTCCTCCATAAAAAGTGATCAAATACTCTCAAAATAAAATAGTAACTCATCTATAAAAGGTGGTCAAAGACTCTCAGAATAAAAAAGTAGCTCCCATATCCGGTATTGTCAGTCAAGGGAGTTACTTCCTAGTCATCCGGTTAAACTGTACACTTAAACAAGATTCTCCATGAAATTAGGAAAACTCCAAGTGAGAGCAAAAAACCCATAATAAATAAATATAGAAAAAATAAATAACCTCTACTCTAACACCCCTCATAAGTGCAACTTAGGTGGAAAGTGTAAAAAAATAGGTCCCAACAACTAGGCTTGATGAGGTACCCATGTACAAAGAAATCTCTCATAAGGTAGAGAAAAGGAGAAAACCCATAGGAAAAAACTCCCTCCCCATCCCTTCTCTTAAAAAAAAGACAGACATAAAGAAGAGGCTAGAAGTCCCCCCAGAAAATGATGTGACAATATTCTGAACCTCAAAAAGAGCCCATAAGTGAAGTTACTTGCTCTCTGTGAAAGGTTTGGTGAAGATGTCTATTGTTTGCTCTATTGTCTATAAATATATCAAATTAATGATGTCCCCATGAATGAGCTCTTTGATGAAGTGCATGTGAATCTCTATGTGTTTGGTCTGTTGATGTTGGATTGGATTTGTGCAAATCCAAATATTGTTTTAGTTGTCATAGTAAATGGTGGTAGGTCATCTGAACTAGATACTGAACTCTATGAGAATCTCATGAAGCCAGATGGCCTTAGTGTTAGCATTAATATCACCCTTGTACTCTACCTTAGTGGATGATAAAGTAATAACATTCTACTTCTTTCTTGACTAACTAATCATACCTGGACTAATAGATAAACTATAACATGAAGTGGATATAATTTTAAATGTTGCTAGCCCAGTTTGAGTTAGTATAGCCAATCAAGTCGATATCAGTGCCAATGTTGTAATCAATCCATAATCTATGTGTACTTTGAATATAGTGCAATATCCTCTTAACTACTTTCTGATGTAGCTCATAGGGTTCCTACATGAATAAAGATAAAGCCCACTAAATATGATATGTTAGGTTTGGTATGTGTCAAGTAGATAAGGTTGCCCATAAGTTGATGATATAAGGTAGAATCAACTAAAAGTGAAGTACAATCTACCTCAAGCTTGACTCCAGATAAAAAGGGAGTCAAATTTAACTTACGATCAACCATGTGAAATTGAGCAAGTAAGTCAAGAACATACTTGGGCTATGCAAGAGTGATCCCCGGGTTAGACTGAGAAATAAATTCCAAAGAAATTAATGTAAAAATCCCAAATCTATCATGGAAAATCTATCATGAAGAGCTTCTTTCATCGTTACAATGGATGAGGAAGAGCACTCGATGATCAAAAAACCATCAACATAAAGAGCCATAGTCAAAACCGAATCATCTTATCGTAAGAGATAGATGTTCAAGTGAACCTTCCAAAAATAAGAAAAGAATTCATCTTGTCACACCAATACTGAGGGGTCTATTTGAGGCCATAGATGGATTTCTGAAGTCTGCACACAAAATAATAATAATCAATAAATCCTAGTAGCACTCCTTTTAAATCTCCTCCTCAAGTTCATCATGAAGAAAGGCACTCTTCACGTCCATATGATAAACATCCCAATTGTTATCTATGACAATAAAAAGTGTGAGTCTGATAGAATTTATTTTGGTGATTGGTGCAAAGCTTTTAGTGTAGTCAATGCCAAGCACTTGTGAGAGAGCTTTTGCAACCAATCACGTTTTGAACTTATCAATGGACCCATCTAATGCATACTTGGTTTGATATATCCATCTACATCAAACCATATTTCTTCCCTTAGGAAGAAGTGTCAATTCCAAAGTATGGTTCCTGATTAAGGAGTCATACTCCTCATGCATGGTAGAATCCCACTTAGTAATACCTAATGCTTTTCAAAAAGTCTACAGACCTATGATAGAGGCATAGAAATCATGTATCCCACTCTAAGACTTTGAATGTGTCTACATATCATCTGAAAGATCCCCAACCCATGTGCCTACACTCTATAGTGTCTATTTAGCCCAAAGAAAACTATAAGTGGATTAGTCAGGTAAAGAAACATCATCCTCTGAAGTGTGTCCATATGTGGATGGAGATGAGTCCCTATCACTAATCTTACTATTATAACTATAAAAAGTGTCATCAACCTATGGAACATGCTTAGGCTGATCTAAATCATTTGAATCGAATCCAAGTGATTCAAATAAAGTGAGAGAAGTGTCAAGTGTTGAGTCTGTGGGACTCTCTTGAAAGTGAACACTTATCTCGATGAACACATAATGTGTGGTCAGATGAAGAAGCTGATACTCATTAACACCATATGGATAACCTATGAACATGCAAGGCTTACTCTAAGGTTCCATATATTTGTGTTTTTTCTTAGGTATATGGGCCATAACTAGATATATGAAGACTCTGAAATGCTCAACTATGGGTTTCCTACTGTACCAAGCTTCAAAGTGAGTTATGCCTTTTAAAACTTTGTGGGGAACCCTATTTTGAATGTAACAAGAAAAATTATTTGTTTCGGCCTAGTATTATGGTACAAGTGACTTATAGTGAATTATATAGTTAGCCATGTATTTCAAGGACATGTTCTTACATTTTGTAACTCTCTTTTTTAGGACTATAAGGAACTATACACTGCCAATCAATCCCCTCTACTTTGAAATAACGCTCGAATTTGTAATTGACATACTCACCCCATTATCATTTATAAGAATCTTGATGCATTTCTCAGATTATTTCTCTGCAATAATTTTGAAGTCTTGAAACTTGTCAAAAACTTTAGATTTTTTCTTAAGGAAGTGGACCCATGTGTACCTTGAGAAATCATCAATAAAGGTGAGAACATACTTATCCCTTGTGAGAGATAGACTGGGAAAATGCCTAGATACATCACTGTGTACTAATTTCAATCCCCGTGAATCCCTCCAAGATTTATTTTATCAAATTTCTCTTTAGGATGCTTCCCAAGGGTGTATCCCTCACAAAGACCCTTATATAAATGGACTCGAGGTAAGCCTATGACCATGTCATTTTTGTTGAGTTGTTATTGGTAGATGAAATTGAGGTGGCCAAATCACTCATGCCATAATTTAATAATTCCATTTGAACGAGTCATCAATGCAGTTAGAGAATAATCAGGTGAAAAATGTGAGAAGGTATATAACCTAATTTGGTGATCTACCTTTCCTATTGCTACTTTATAATCATTATGCAACTCTTTGATGATAACTAAATCTAGTAAATACTCCACCCTTATGCCCTTATTGATATGAATGATTTGGTAAACTGATAGGAGATTAATTGAAATAAATGGGACACTTAGAACATTATTGAATGTTCCTCCTTTTATTTTAATAGACCCTCTCCCTGAAACTGATACAAAAGTGTCATCACCTAGAGTGATTGAATACATACTACAAGACTTTAAGGAAGAGCACTCAACTTGTGAAGAACCCATGTAGTGGAAAGTACCCGATTCAATAACCCATGAAGATGTTGGAGCTACAACTACTGCAAGAGTTGTTGACGCAGTGGATTGCACCCGGGGCAAGGAGGCTGAGCTCCTGCCTTCCACACACAACAATGGAAACTCCCCTCTCGCCTGTGGGACTGGCAAAGCTGGAGGGGAGAGTCTCTAGGTAAGGGCTAGCTCCCTTTGATCCATCTGATTTGTTTCAGTAAGTGCTAACACACACACACACACACACACACACACACACACACACACACACACACATATAATGGGGGGGATGAAAAGGGAGAAAGATTGTAGGAAAACAAATCTACTCCAAAGGAGGTGATGCACCAAAATAAACAGACCTTCTCACACTCACACTTAAAATTAGACAAACACTTCAAACTGGCAGAAGGACCAGGCTACAAGAAACTTGGCAGGGAGGCTTTAATAGAAAATAGAGATTCACCAAAGGTGCTGTGAAATGTACACTGTAAAGTAATTTCTTCTATTTTTGCACTTCCAAATATAGCTCTCCTTGTCAGCTGCAGAAATGGCACCTTATAGACACCAGGTATGTTGGTGTTAAACCTATGGAAGCATCAAGAAGCAATGACTAAACACAAACTAACACTCAAACATACACAGAGATATCTAACTAGGATAGAGGTAAAAAATGCATTTATTGATTCAGGTGAAAATTTGCCAGGGCTATGCCTTACAAATGTGGAAGATCCTTTTTCAAATGACAAGTCTCCAATATATAGAAGAAGGAGGAGGCCTTTTGGCACCCTTTTTACAAGTGACCCATGCACCTTTTGAGCATTAGGATGAGGAAACCGTCTAAATCTAACGTTGTGTCAGCTCATATCAGGATTTGAATTCATGAGCCACACCGTTTGACTGCTCTCCAATGCATTTTGAAGAAAACCAGTCGCATCGACCACTGTTTGTGCCTCTTTGATGACCACATGGTAGGCACTGTGTCAACCACTGAAATAACTTCTTAAATCGACACCTTCCTGCATCACTTGGATCGCTTCATTTGCTTCTACATCATGGCCATTATGCTATCAGGATTGAATTTATGAGCCACACCGTCTGCTTGCTCTTTGTTCTCTGGGCTCTTTGTCCTTTTTTGATCCTTCAGCCCTCAGGGGCGATCTTCTGGCAGGTCACTGCATACTTTGAGCTCATTCCATGGTTGACACTCAGGCATTTAAAAAAAGAACAACTTTTTTACTGGCTTAAATTTGACATTCGTGCACCCATCATCCTTGGAATCTCCTTCAGCTTCCTGCTTTGCCCTTTTCACTGAGAGCGCATCCGCCCTTAACACGTGTCGTAGTTCACTGCTTGGGCACTTAGAAGACACTTTGAAATGCGGACGTTGACACGTGGCGGCTTTTGCTGAGCTGATAATGGGACGCGGCAACGTCTGCTTACATTAGAGGGTCTTTTGAGATTCAAGCAGACGTTGACATGCAGCCGCTTCCGTAGAGCTCTTGGTAACTCATTCGGGCCCACCACAGTCCTCTTTTCTCATGGTTTTTCTATTTTGAGACTTTTCTCATGGACAAAAGTCTGCAAGAATTGTCCCCATCTTTGTCTTTGCCTTTCAGGCTCTTTGAGACTCTCTCTGCCCTCCACAAGGGCTTCTGGTCTTTGAACTGCCCTTCGGCTATAGGGCACACCCTTGAACCAAGCCGTTGAACCAACCTGTTGAACCAAAATTGGTTCAATGGTTCAATCGGTTCAACCACTGCGCGTTGATGCCAAGTGAACCAAGCCTAAAATATGTCTGTTTGAACCACTTGAACCACTTGTTGAACTGTTCACTTAAACCAATCCATTGAAGCGAAGTGATCAAACCAAAGTGTTGAACCAAAGTCTTGAACTGAAGCCTTTGAACCAAAATGTTGAACCAACCCGTTGAATCGGTTCAACAGTTCAAGCGATTGTTGAGCCGAGGACACTAAACTCTTTGTTAAACCAAGCGATGAACTTGAAGATTGAACCAAGGCCTGAAAATGAAGCGATAGACTTGAAATGATGAGCCAAGGCCTGAAACAAGGCTGATTGAACTGCTGATTGAATTAAACCATTGAATTAGTCTGTTGAACTTTATCGATTGAACTCTGCGTTGAACCAAAGCTTTGAATCAAAGTCAATTGAACTGTCGATTGAACTAAGGCTGTGAACTGAAGTGATGGTTCAATGGTTCAAAGATGCCAACCTTCCTTGCAAATTTTCTTCAGACGAAGGCCCAAAAGAGCCTTGTAAACCCTAGCACTTTCTGAACTGATTTCTCATCTGCCAAGGATTTCACCTGTTGAGTTCGTAGAAAACCAATCTCTGCAGAGTTCGTAGAAATGGATCTGCAAAGTCCATAGAAATTCCTAGACTTGTGCAAAATCAAAAAATGAATTGGCCTTAAACAACAGGGGAAGAAGGGGACTGATTTTTTGCCTTGTTGGGCAAAAAATGGTCAACAAATTGGTGACTCCCAGGGGAAGCATGCCTGTTATGCTTAGAAACTAGTTGCCTTAAAAATCCATTGGGCACGGGGTTAGATTATAACTTTAAAATCAACAACAGCCCTGATAAATTTTAGAATCAATCACGAAGATTTACCTCAAAGGAAATGAAAACACACATAAAGCTAAGAAAACTACTTGTACAAACAACACTTAGGGAAAGCAGGAGAAAAAATAAGGGAAAATATATACAAATAAAAAGAGACTCAGTGGCAGTGCTTCAGATGTATCCCATTAACTGGGATATGCAGTTCTTCACCATCCAACTTGGAGAGTTGGAATGCATTATGCTACTTACACCAAGTGATTATGTACGGGCCACTCCATAGGGCATCGAACTTTGCATGCTTTCCAGGCTTAGCTCAATCTTCATCCCATTTCAAGACAATATCTCCTTTAGAGAAACCTTTTGATGAAGATTTCTTGTCAAAGTGTCTCTTTACTTGTTGTTGGCAGCTAGTCATGGAAGCCATAGCCTGGTCCCTTGCCTCTTGGAGTTCCATTAGCTCATATAATCTAACCTCCATGCTGGTTCCTTCCTCTAATTGCAGCTGGCGAGCGAGATCCAAAGCTGGAAACTCGAGTGAAATGGGGAGCCTAGCTTCCCTTCCATAGACAAGTGTGTATGGCGAGTTTCCAATTGCCCTCTTTGGGGTGACCCTATCCGCCCACAGGGCTGTTTTTAGCTTAGCATGCCAAGTCCTCTGATTTTCTTCTATGGTCCCCTTGATGATCCTGATCAAGTTCTTGTTGGTTGAATCAGCCAGCCCATTCCCCTGTGGGTAATAATTGGATGAAGTGCTGAGATATATGCCATATTTTAGCGCCCATTCACTTGTTTTGGTTCCCAAAAAAGCCAGCGCATTATCCTAGATTATGTTAGCTGGAACCCCGAACCTTGCCACTAGGTCCTCATAAAATTCCAAGACCGCACTTTTATTTGCCTCCTTCAGAGCAACAGCCTCCACCCACCTTGTGAAATAGTCTATGGTAGTCAGAACCCACTTGTGTCCAGCACTAGAGGGAGGATTAATCATCCCTATGAAGTCCAGGTCCCACTGCATGAATGGCTGCTCCACCTGAATAGGTTGTAGAGGCATGGCAGCCAACCGTTGCTTCCCATCAAAAAGTGCACATTTTTGGCACTTTCGTACCCAGGCATGGGTATCCCTAAAAAGAGTAGGCCAGAAATAGCCAGCTCTCATTATCCTTGCTGTAATAGCCCTAGGAGCGAAATGACCACCCGCTGGCCCATCATGGAACTCACACAGCACCTTGTCAGCCTGATTTGAGTCTATGCATCTTAGAAGGACCCCTGAGAGATCCTTCCTAAACAATACTCCATCAACTAAGACATAAGGGAGAGACTGGAGCCTGAAGTACCTTCTTCTGGTCCTATCGAGACCCTGTAGGCACTCACCAGTGAGAAATAAATGCCTTAGGTCCGATGTCCAATCCTTCATGACAGCTAATTCCTCTGTTGTAGCTGCATCGTGAATTAGTAAGTTGTCTTCCCTTTTCTACTTGAAGTCCGCATCAAGGTGTTTGCACAGGCCTCTTCCCCTCACCAGCTTCGTGATCTTGATGTCTACATCATACTCCATCACCTTGGTGATCCACCCCGCTCTTTTCTCATTTAGGTCTCGGTTGGTCAAGAAATCCTTGACGCCAAGATGTGGAACCATGAGGTGAATCCTGCTATTGGACAACATATGCCTAAATTTCTTCAGGCTCCGTAATACTGCTAGGACTTACTTCTCTACATACATGTATCTGACTTTGAAATCCTCTAACCCTTGGCTAAAAAAAGCAAGTGGTTGCTCAAGGTCATCACTGTTTGCTTGGGTAAGCATGGCAGAGATTACCTCATCATTGCCAAAAGTGTAGACGTTGAAGTCTTTATTGAAGTCAGGGCTGATCAAAGTAGGAGCCTGGGTTATGGCCTGCTTGATGGCTTCAAAGTTGTCCATCCTTTGTGTTTTCCACTTGAACTCCTCACCCTTCCTTAGCATAGAGGTCAGTGGCTTGACTATCTCTGCGAAATTTGGAATGAACCTCTGAATGAAATTTATCCTACCAAAGAAGCTCTGCAGGCCCTTCTTGTGCTTAGGTAGGGACATCTCCAAGATAGAATGAACTCTCTTAGGGTCAATGGATAAGCCCTCCTTGGACACAATGTGGCCAAGGAGTTTCCCCTCATGAACAACAAACACACATTTCTTTGGGTTAAGAGAGATGACGAACTCCTTACACCTTTCAAAAATCTGCCTGAGGTGTTTCATGTGTTGGCTCGCTTCCTTGGAGAATACCGTCACATCATCAAGGTATACCAGCACATTGTTGTTTATCAAGCCTCAAAAATCCATGTCCATGGCTCGATGAAAGGTAGCACCAGCGTTAGCCAGCTTGAATGGCATCTTCTTGTAGGTGAACGTTCCCCATTTAGTAGTGAAGGCTATTTTGTGCTGGTCACAGCCTTACACCAGAATCTGATTATACCTTAAATAACCATCTAGGAGGGAGAAACGCTCGCTACCTGTTACCTTTTGAAGGATTTGCTCCATGCTCGAGAGGGGATAATGGTCTTTTTAAGAGACTTTATTAAGGTCTCTAAAATCGACACATAGCTTGATCTCCCCATTTTTCTTTCGAACAGGAACAAGATTGGCCAGCCAAGAGGAATGTTTGATTGGAAATATAATCCTGAACTCAATCAATTTGGCCAGTTCCTTCTACATGAGAGGCTCAATCATCAGGTTGACAGGCCTCTGCTTCTGCATGACTAGCCTGGCACCTTCTTCTAATTCGATGGTGTGCTGGGTGAGTCTTGGGTCGAAACCCTTCAAATAACTGTAATTCCATGCAAAAACATCAACAAACTCTTGACACAACAAAATGAAAGTCTGCCTTTCTTGAACTATGCAGACTTTTCCAAGCGCAAACAGCTTATCCTTGAAGATCTCAACCTTTTCATAGTTCTCCTCCTTAGTTGTGATGCATGCCTTGTCACTTATCAATTGGTCATCTCTATTGAAGATGCTCTCAAGAGTGACTAGACCTTTAGGGAGCTTATTGTTCTTCAATTGAACAATCTGGTTGCCATATTGTTGTTGTAACTTTGCCTGGTTCTTTGTTGCGAACTCAGTTTCTTCCTGCAGGAAGAAAGCTATTTGTTGGTCATTTTCAAAAACCTACCAGTTTGTAATGTTGTCAGGGATAGAGGGCCGGACTACCACCTCCAAGTAGCATGAACGGCAATCTTGGCTTATCTCCTTGGAAACATCAAACTGAGCACCAATTGCTGCTAGCCTATCCGCTTGTTTGTTCTGCTCTCTGGGAATGGAGGCGATATTGAAAGCGAAAAAATCTTCCACCAAGTCCCAGACCCTATGCTTTTAGGACTTCAACAAGGAATTTTTGGTCATATTCTGGCCTTTCTCCTGATTTACAATCAGCTCATTGTCTCCCAAAACTTGCAACTCCTTGATCCCTCTTTTTATTGCCCATTCTAGACCATGGATAAGGGACTTGTATTCTACCACATTGCTTGTGCAAGAAAATTAGAAACAAAAAGCTGAAAAGTATCTCTCCTTTGAAGGGGAGACTAACATCGCTCCACCACCAGCTCCCAACCTACTTCTAAAACTGTCAAAGTACAGCTGCCATAGACCTAGGTCTTCTTGGCTTGCCTTCATTACATTTGGTATGAAGGTACCCTCTTCATGCATGCAGTAGACTCCAAGGCCTGCCTCCTCTATGAAATTGTAAGGGTCATGCTCGAAGTTATCACTTCCCCACTCATCCAAGAGTAGGTCTGCAACTCCTTCAAGAGCAGAGGATGGAGATTGGTCTATCTGGGACTCTTCTGGGTCAATAATAGTGTAGTTGACGTTCGCTGCCTTAAGCAAATATGGTTCTAGGCAGTCCTTGTAGAGTGGCTCAGATTCAATCTTGACCTTAGTCCCATACTTGGTTCTAAAAACTAGATAGGACCAATTCGCTGTTAGATAGCCACCTATCTTTGATGTGAAGTCCCTAGATAAGCAAATTGCGAAAAAAGGAGGAACATTTGCCACTACTATATCATGGGGAATTGAGAAGGTTGGGCAAGCATGTAATGTCAAGCTCAAACCCTTCATTATCCCAACTATTTTTGCAGGTGTCCCATCTAGCTGTAGGACTCCCTTATTCATCTCTTCATATTTCAATCCCATCTTGTCAGCTATGCACTTGGGCATTACTGAGGTACTAGCCCTACTGTCAATGATGCAGTTGTGCACCAAGAAATCTCCTATAATCAAGGACACATAGAAAGGGGGAATTTTCTCTTCTTTCTTGACCTGGCCTGAGGTGGAAGGTTGCCCATTCATCATCAAGACATTATGGGTCCTTGCTGGGACAACTTGTCGGTCCAGCTCATGCAATTCCCTTTGTAGCATGTCCTTCTATCCCGATAGAGACAATGAATCCCATAAATAGATGTTCATATGCAACTTCTTCATCTGGTCCACTATATTGACTTGATGACTGCCTCCCTTCAAGCTTTCTTTGGGGCTAATTCCAACTTGAGGTGTAGGCTGAGGGGCTAAAGGTACAAATGGGGGTCTGAAGTTTGGGGCCTTTTGATTTGAGTGTGATGGAGAAGGTGCAGCTACCGATTGGGTAGTAGCATGGGCTTCTCCCATTGCTCTTCTCTTGAACCTTATGTTGGTTGCAACACAGTTAGCCTAATTGTCTGTAGCACCCACATAATTGATTGCATAGAACTCACCTTCCAGGTGGTTCATAAGAGTAGAGTCAGGCTGACTCTGACTGTTGCTTGTGCTGGGTTACATTGGAGCCTCGAAGACCTGGGAATGAGTGGCTGCCTGATTGTCTGCATTTGAGTAATAACTCGTCATCTCATTTGTATAAATAGCCTGTTCCTGACCATATCCCATCGTCGAACAACTTGGTTGTTCCTATACCAAGTTGTTCTGAACGGGCACCATGACCTTAGATGATGAAAGGGGGCTTGGGTTGAAGTTTTGAAAAGGTCTGGTCTGAGTAAGCTGACGCTATCCTTGATTTTAGTTTTGGAAAGGGGGTCTAGGGGCTTGACCATAATGCTGGTATCCCTGATTTGGTCTATTGTTTTGAGCTTGTTGCCTTTTAAGAGCTACAAGTTCATTTGACATACTCTGCAATAGACTCTTAACTTCATGAAGCTCATTGGATGGAGCAGCAACTAGTTTCTCTATGTTAGGCAGAGGAGCTAATGTGGGAGCAATGGCCTAAATTGGAGGTAGCATTTTTGGGAAAAGTGGCATGTGGGGTCTAGGGGCTATTTTCCCAGCCTGTATTAAGCAATTTTCAGCTACTATGGCTATGCCATAGGCAGCAGGCAACACATGCCCTCCCATGGATTGTATCATCACTGCAATATCACTATTCAATGCCTTAAAATAATATAGGAAAGCATAGCTAGCAGTCGGTCTTACCAGAATGGGGCTTCTATCCCAAGTCTTTTGAAACCGTGTGTTGAAATCCTGCATATATTCATGTGGGGCTCTTTTTATGGTCATCAACTGCTCAGCAAGCGAGAGGTCGTCACTCTTTTCTCCAAAATAGTCCGTCAATTGAGTACCCAATTCATTCCAAGAATGGATTGAATTTACAGGCAAAGTCCCGTACTAGTCAAGAGCTTTGCCCTTGAGAGACAATGCCAACAATCTGATTGCGACATTTTACTCTGTGACATTGTGAATATTGCAAAGGTTAACAATATTTCTAATGTGCTCGACAACTGTAATGGGCCCTCTCCATCGAAAGAAGGCACATTTTTTAGGGTTGCTCTCAAAATTAGGTCATATTGTGGGAGATTCAAGGGGCTCTGACCATGGAAAGCCACAAAGGGCAATGCCATAGCTGGGATGGGATGTAACTGCAGCTCTGCTGGGTATGCATCCCTTACAACAGGTCTAGGAGGGTGGTTTGTTGAATAAGGATGGGTCTTCTCAAACCTCAGTCTTTTTTCTGAGTTCAAAGGCAACTCAACAAAATCGAATGGGACACCCTTAAAAGTAGACCATGTGGTGACTTTAGGCATAAGAATTTAAAACTGGTCTTTGATTGGGAAATGAGGTTCTTACCAGTGGAGTCGCCAGATGTTGTAAATAGTTGATTTGCTATAATAAGACCAGCATCAATCCTGAAACCTTACTGAGTGTAAGACTATGTCCCACCAGGCATGCCAAAAACTGTTGACGCAGTGGATTGCACCCGGGGCAATGAGGCTAAGCTCCTACCTTCCACACACAATAATGGAAACTCCCCTCTCACCTGTGGGACCGGCTAAGCTGGAGGGGAGAGTCTCTAGGTAAGGGCTAGCTCCCTTTGATGCATCTGATTTGTTTTAGTAAGTGCTAACATATATATATATATATATATATATATATATATATATAATGGGGGGGATGAAAAGGGAGAAAGATTGCAGGAAAATAAATCTACTCTAAAGGAGGTGATGCACCAAAATAAACCGACCTTCTCACACTCACACTTAAAATCAGACAAACACATATAAACACTTCAAACTGGCAGAAGGACCAAGTTGCAAGAAACTTGGCAGGGAGGCTTTAATGGAAAATACAGAAAATAGAGATTCACCAAAGGTGCTATGAAATGCACACTACATAGTAATTTCTTCTGTTTGTACACTTCCAAATACTACTCTCCTTGTCAGCTACAGAAATGGCACCTTATAGACACCAGGTATGTTGGTGTTGAACCTGTGGAAGCATCAAGAAGCAATGACTAAACATAAACTAACACTTAGACATACACAGAGATATCTAACCAGGATAGAGGTAAAAAATGCGTTTATTGATTTAGGTGAAAATTTTCCAAGGCTATGCCTTACAAATGTGGAAGATCCTTTTCAAATGACAAGTCTCCAATATATAGAAGAAGAAAAGAGGCCTTTTGGCACCCTTTTTACAAGTGACCCATGCGCCTTCTGAGCATTGGGATGAGGAAACCGTCTGAATCTAACGCTGTGTCAGTTCCTGTCAGGATTTGAATTCATGAGCTGCACCGTTTGACTGCTCTCCAATGCATTTTGAAGAAAACCAGTCGCGTCAACCACTGTTTGTGCCTCTTTGATGACCTCATGGTAGGCACTGTGTCAACCACTGAAATAACTTCTTAAATCGACACCTTCCTGCGTCACTTGGATCGCTTCATCTGCTTCTACGTCATGGCCATTCTACTATCAGGATTGAATTTATGAGCCACACCGTTTGCCTGCTCTTTTTTCTCTGGGCTCTTTGTCCTTTTCTGATCCTTCAGCCCTTAGGGGCGATCTTCTGGTGGGTCACTACATAATTTGAGCTCATTCCATGGTTGGCACTCAGGCATTTAAAAAAACAATAGCTTTTTTACTGGCTTAAATTTGACGTTCATGCACCCATCATCCTTGGACTCTCCTTCAGCTTCCTGCTTTGCCCTTTTCATTGAGAGCGCATTTGCCCTTGACATGTGTCATAGTCTGTTGCTTGGGCATTTAGAAGACACTTTGAAATGTGGATGTTGACACGTGGCAGCTTCCGCTACGCTGATAATGGGACGTGGCAGTGTCTGCTTACATTAGAGGGTCTTTTGAGAGTCAAGTAGATGTTGACACGCGGCTGCTTCTGCAGAGCTCTTGGCAACTCATTCGAGCCCACCATAGTCCTCTTTTCCTGCAGGTTTTCTGTTTCAAGCCTTTTCTCATGGATAAAAGTCTGCAAGAATTATCCCCGTCTTTGTCTTTGCCTTTCAGGCTCTTTGAGACTCTCTCTGCCCTCCACAAGGGCTTTTGGTCTTTGAACTGCCCTTCGTCTATAGGGCACACCCTTGAACCAAGCCGTTGAACCAACCTGTTGAACCAAAATTGGTTCAATGGTTCAATCGGTTCAACCACTGCACGTCGATGCCAAGTGAACCAAGCCTAAAATATGTTTGTTTGAACCACTTGAACCACTTGTTGAGCTGTTCACTTGAACCAATCCATTGAAGTGAAGTGATCAAACCAAAGTCTTGAACTGAAGCCTTTGAACCAAAATGTTGAACCAACCCGTTGAACCGATTCAACGGTTCAAGCGACTGTTGAGCCAAGGACACTAAACTCTTTGTTAAACCAAGCGATGAACTTGAAGATTGAACCAAGGCCTGAAAATGAAGTGATAGACTTGAAATGATGAGCCAAGGCCTGAAACAAGGTCGATTGAACTGCTGATTGAATTAAACCATTAAATCAGTCTGTTGAACTTTGTCGATTAAACTCTGCGTTGAACCAAAGCTTTGAATCAAAGTCGATTGAACTACCGATTGAACCAAGGCTGTGAATTGAAGTGATGGTTCAATGGTTCGAAGATGCCAACCTTCCTTGCAAATTTTCTTCAGACAAAGGCCCAAAAGAACCTTGTAAACCCCAACACTTTCTGAACTGATTTCTCATCTGCCAAGGATTTCACCTGTTGAGTCTGTAGAAAACCAAGCTCTACAGAGTCCATAGAAATGGATCTGCAAAGTCCATAGAAATTCTTGGACTTGTGCAAAATCAAAAAATGAATTGGCCTTAAACAACAGGGAAAGAAGGGGACTGATTTTTTGCCCTGTTGGGCAAAAAATGGTCAACAAGAGCCTTGCCCTATTCTTTCTCTTTACCTTTGCCTTTTGCCTTAGAAGAATATTGAGTTGATGAATTTTGCTTGATAGATTCAGGAAAACCTATGTTGTTTTATTCTAGAATATGAGTTAGATGATCAATTTATTTCTTCACGCACTTGTAATCATCATGCCTATTTTGTTTGCATTACGTACACTTAACCTTATCTTTCTTAGGTTTATCATTGGAAGAGGAAGTTTTAGTGGTTGTTATGGCAGAGGTTGATTCTTTAGTCTTCTCTTAATACTTTTTATTTTTGTTTTGGCAGAGGTTGATTCTTTAGTCTTCTCTTAATACTTTTTATTTTTCTTATTCTCTTTGTTTAAAGCCTTCACTTTCCCATTCCCAGTAATTAGGGCTTGAGCTTTTGAGAACTTCAGTGTGTCCATTTATATTAATTTATCATGCTCCCAAAATAAAGTCATCTAAAGAAGGCATCTTCTATGTGACTCCAAGAGCACTTTTGGTGGAATAGAAAGTAGAGACAAAGACATAGTAATCTAAACCTAGTTTTGAGAGTATATAAAGAATAAATTGTTCATCTTTATTTTTTATCCCACATTATTTCAACTGTAATCACAAGGACTTAAACTTAATGAAGAAATACTAAAGGGTGTCAAAACTGTTATGACTCAAACTAATGAGTTTATTCTCTAGGTCATGCCCTCTCATTACATTTAGCTTCCCATATAGATTTTTCAAGGTGGTCTAGACTTCATTAGGAGTTTTAGTAGACATGCATGAAAGAGAAGATCATGAGAAACTGACAGATATAACAACTCATAGGCTTTGTCACAATGGTTTTACCACTTAATTTTTTTGCTTTTGTATTAGGTTCAATGTAATTTCCTATTGTAATATGATGTAACCCCTTTCTCCTTAATATAATTTACATTTTGTATTTTCATTCATAATAGTTAAATTGTGTTAGAGGATTAATTGAACTTGTATCCATTGTGCAGAAATAAAGTTTGTAGTGGTTTGTAATTTTAGTTGTTGTAGAAAAAAGAAGTGCAAACCGAATGAAAGAGTGACTGAGACACAGTACAACACTCTGAACTATGAAATGGTGAACCCACCCACAAATGTTACAAATAATACATGCTCAAAATATGTCAGACACAACTGAGAGTGTGTCTTGAGCAATTATTACAAGTGTTAAAAAAGACAATATTAGTCAAGCAAAAGGACATCAGGATTAGATGAAAGTGCATCCAAGAAAGCTAAGTACAAGGTGAGCAAAAAATATAAAATGAATATTTTGAATGCAAGGGGGTTTGGCTACCTACCAAACCAGACCTCACCTTTTGATATTTGTGTAACAAAATATGAAGAGTTTCAACAAAAACAATATTCTCATCTTTTAAATAAATCTCATAATATAATATTGCTTTTATATTAGAAAACAATAATTTTTTTTGAAACTAGCCTAAAATATAATATTGTTTTTATGAAAAAATAAAAAATAATAATATAATTTCCTCCACTTATACTAAATCCCTCCACAAGAAATCTTGCCCCTCCCCTTTTTTTCAAAAACTATCACTCTTCATGAAACATGGCACTATAATATTCAAAGTCAAAGAAAATGTTGACTTTAAATCACTATAATGCATTAGGTTTTGAAAAAGTGATTCAAATTTCAAACAAAAGGAAAACCATGAATTTTCAACAAAGTGGTTTTGAAAAATTACTTATATGAAAGAAAGAGTTTTTTTTTACTTAAGAAAAGCCATGCCAATTCGACAACTGATTGGGGAAGCTTACATGGAAGGACTTGAGGTATGATGAAGACTGAATCAGATCTAAATATGTTTCAAAGTCTATGTGAAGGAAAAACTCACTTTAAATGTGCATTGTTTGGAGGCACAATAAATAGGATTATGTGATTATAGAGGTATGGATGCCATTTGAATGCTTTGAGCATGTTGAGATATCAATCTCGAGCCCCTTGATATTTTGAAACTATCATGTCTGATCCACCAAGATTGTAGGTGAGGATATATGCAGGGCCAAAAAACTGTATAGGATATTGTGCTCATGTGATTGTTTTTATCACCCAAGGAGGAGAGGTAAGGTGGTTATGAAATTAGGTTTCCTTCATAGTACCAAAATGACATTTTTGCACTTGCCAAACCAGCTTACACAATCAAGAGAGAACCAAATTGAGAGAAAACCAGATCCCACACAATAACCTCGAACAATCCAAGATAAATACAATCAAACTTGAGATTTTAGTAAAAAATTACCCCTATAATTTTTCTTGAGGATTTTTATATTTAAAAAAAAAACCCATTTTTTTTCCAAACCCTCTAAAAAGCAATACACTACAAATAATCTCAATATTTCAAAATAAATCTTACATCGTAAAACCAGACACATGATTACCACGGTGGTGTTGTGATACCATATTAGAGTTATGGTTAGGATAGGATCATCAGATCATGTGGATGCACAAGTTCGTGATAGGTTCGAGACAAATAAACACATACCACACAATTGCAAGTTAAATGAATCAATACGAGAATATTGCATAAGACAAATAGGAGAGAAAATACGAATCTTCTATTACTAAAAGCTCACAAATGTGAGATGGACGTATAAGAGAATACTGAGTGACTCTACAAAAGGTGGTAAAAAACTCAGAATATAATAGTAATTCCTCTATAAAAGGTGGTCAAAGACTCTCATAATATAATAGTAATTTTTCCATAAAAAGAAGTGAAAGACCTTCAGAACAGAAGAGTAATTCCTATACCCAAAATAACTAGTTAAAGGAGTTTCTTCCTAATTATTTAGTCAAATTATACATCTAATAAATATTCTTCATGAAAATAAGAAAACTCCAAATAAAAAAAATAAACCCATAATAAATAAATATAGAAAAAATAAATAACGCCTACTTTAATAAAATTATCGTGAATAATAAAAACAACAAAAATATGACTCAATAAATTCAATACACTAATACATTAAAAATAACATGAAAATACAATAAAAGTTAAATATACCCCGCAAAAAAATTTAAAAAAAAAAAAAAAAAAAAAATTTAAAAAAACAAAAACTAAACAAAAAAACAAAAACAAAAAACCAAAAAAAAAAAAACAAAAACAAAAAACAAAAAACAAAAACAAACCTCATGATAATAAAAACAATCACATAAGATGACATCTCTATAAGATCAACATGTTATGCAAGTGTTGAAATAAAATTAAATAAATACTAGGAAATAAAATGTAATCACTTGATAATTAAAAAAAAAAAAAAGAAATAAATTAAATAAATACTAAGAAATAATATGTAATCACAAAATAAATATTTGTTATTGTCATCACTCCCTCCCATGCACTACTTACAAATTTTCATAAGGGCATTCTTCCTCTAACTAGCCAATACAAGGGTGGGTCCTCCAAACACGCGGGACAAATATTATAAAAGTAGTTAGTCCATAGTTATTATAGCTCATCATAAATTTGACAATAGATCTATATAAATTAATCCCATATTAATAAATTAACCATTTTTTTATTCCATCAAGGAAAATAATATCATTTATTTAAGGTAATGATAAATAAAAAAAATATTTGATTTTACTTTTAATTTGAATATAAAATTAACATTTAATTTGTATGCTAAAATAACTAACATATAAACTCACTTTAGAATTTGGTTATTTCCATAATTCATAATATTAACCATGATCATAATCGATATTGAATAATGTATTAATTTATTTAATGCATACTCACCATTATAGCATTCTAAATTACATTTGAGAAAAAGAAAAAGAAAATTTTGAGAAAATGAAAAATAAAATTATTTTGGAGATAAAAATAAGATAATTTTGTTATAATAAACAAAATAAATTTCTCTTATATATGTAGTTATAATTGTAATTTAAAAAATTAAAATTACAATTTTTTTTTGGATGGATATGATGTTTTTTATGTGGTTTTTAGTCATATAGATGTTTTTGATCAGAGTTTTGATCGGTTTGGGATATAATCGAGGGTTCAAATCCTTAAGTATATAAGTATTAGAATTCTAAGAATATTAACAAATGGTTATAATCGGCTCGAGAATATCATCAACAATGATAATCAGCCTAATACCAATGATCAGTCATAATCGGCCCAATACCAACGATTAGCCACAACTGACCTCCAATACCATATGAGATTTGAACCTGGGTGGGACTTGTATCAACTAAGTCACTTTACCAACTCACTCACATCTCATCGGTGGCAAAAAATTAATCTACTTCTGAAGCTTAATGGAGGTGGGCTTGCGTCTGTAATGTCTATCGAATGATCCGTAGCTGAATTGCTTCGCTGTGATCCACGTGGAACACATAGAGAAGTTCGACTCCTACCTCAAGGTGTCTCCATGACCATTTTAGAATGTAAGTGATGTGCAAATACCCCACTCCACACACCACGGGTAAATCAAAGATTAAACATGAGACCTAGATGACCTAAATCGTTGCTTCCATCCACTCAAGCTAACCCTTTGGACAACAATTTTATTTTTAGTAACATATACATAGACCCATCTTTGAATGTATAATTATACCCATCGTTTCTAAAACAAATATTACTTAACAACTATTTATAAAATAGATAATACAATTTTATTCAAATCTAAAATTAAATAAAAAAATTAAATCATAAATAACATGTCAAATTATTAATTTAATTATATTGTTTTGATTCAAAAATTAAATTAAAATTTATTTTCTAAGTTCTTTTATTAAAATAGAGTATGAATAAAATATTTAACAATGCTAAAATAACACCATCAACCATAAATTACATATCAATCTAAAATAAATGACATACGTACGTACGTACATACATACATACATACAAATAAAAATTCTAAAAATATTAACAATCATAATTTTATCCATAAATTAGTAAATATAAACAATAAAACTTAACAAATTTAGTTTTTAAAGTAAACACCAACATAATTTGATAGGTCCATTTGTAATATAGGTAAATGGATTACAATTAAAATTTAACATAAATTATTTTTAATCAAAATAAATAATATATATTAAAAAATAATATAAAATTAATTAATTATTTTTAAAATCATATATGATAAATAATGAAATATATAAAAATTTATTTTTAATATTATTATATATTATGATAATTGTTAAAATATAATTATGATAATTTGTTCCCAAAAGTGCAATAGACCTCTCCTAAAAAGATGAAAATTATACAATAAAAAACTTTGAATCCTGATGAGAGTCCCAACATAGGTACCAAGCATTAACGATGGTCATTATTTGGTAATTATCCTCCCCTCATCCATATCTTAAATAATCTCTCATTTTCCCATATTCGGACTTCCATTAATTGTAAATAAAATATTCTCCTTTCCTTGGATTCACAAAAACATTTAAAACTTAAGTGAAAAATGGTATTTTTTTCAGGAAATGCGAGGGTTAGTAGGGTTTTTAAGAACCGTTCATTTATCAACATTTTATATGATAAATAATATAAAACTATTCTAATAATGTATATTGTGGTATTCACTCTTCTTAATGATTTCTTTAACATGATAAAAATATCTAATAATTCATCGATCTCTATAAAATGATTTTGAGTTGTTAATATATTTGTATGAATGATATATATATTATTTATGATTGTCCTAATATAAATAAATTACAGTTATCATCTATTTATATATAATTAATTTATAATAAAAATTTTTGGCACTCAAAACAACATCAATTAATTATAAAATAAAAAATGATAATAAAAAAGCCATGCACATTAATTGGAAGGGACCATAAAAAAGGGTCCAATAATGTGATTAACATTCCTAATTTTCCCAAGAGTGGTAATCATGCTCTTGATACATATCCCAAGACAAGTAAAAATGGATATGAGAGAAGGCACGAGGACCATTAGAATCAAAAATCTTTTCAATAACATCTAACATGGATTAATATTTGACAAGTAGCTTATTAACTAATAAATTTGAAAATATACTTTTAATTTGTATATAATTATCCTTAATTTAATGTATGTGTATGTGTATATATATCAAATTATAAAATAAGACATGGTATGGATATAAAATTACATTCACATAGATATTTATAACAAAATATAATACACACATGAACCTAGAAAACAAAATTGTTTTTTACACGTGGATGGGTGAATACCAAAAAATAACAATTCACTATTGAAAGAGTAAAGCGGGATACGTCACTATTGTGGGATAAAGGTGCGACTTCCATATGAAACTAATTACTCCAAATCTTAACAGAATTATCAAATTTTACCAAAGTTTAAATAAAAGTTAAATAAAACCCTTAAATTATGTGTATATATAAATAGCATCCCAATGTGCTACCTTGAAGAATAAAATTTAAATAAAACTATCATCTGAGTAAAGTCATCTTAAATATAATATTATATTATGTGATATTTGATGTAATGATTTGCATGACCCTAAAGTATGTATCTTAATATGTTGTGTGGGATATATTCCTTTATTTTGATATTTAATATATAATTGTGAATATTTCATCTCAAAATAAATGAATTAAACACACCTTTTGTGTAAAATAATATATGAAATTATTGGTGTATAATATATAAAAATGAAATGTTTGAAGCGTATATGTTATAAACAAATTTTTCCATATGGATTCATGATATAAGAATTTTAAGATCAATAGAAATATGCTCTATGTGGGATTAATATATATTAAATATAACATTATCATTATAAGTTATAGTAGTGTAAATCACAAGTATAATGTTTTTTCTCTTGATTGAATTATGATAGGGATCCTTGAAACCCAGGTAATTACTAAAGGAATTTTGCATGATATAGATCATGGAAATTAAAAACACTAAATATGTGAGTAGTATAATCATGATATAAACTATGCAAAGTATATTAAAAATCACTGAATAAACATTTTGGAAATCAGAATCACAAAATTAATATGAATAACTTTACATAGTGAAATTACATGAAGAACACAGTAAGCACAAGAAAAACATTGAGGAGACATGAGTCATGGTAGAAGACATGTAAAATATATGAAAACACACAAATTTGTCACTTCAAGCATGAATATCTAAATCATAATAGGCACTATGAAGGTAAATTAGGTACATCCAATAAATACAAACTACCAAACCTTGTAATATATCTAAATGAGACAAAAAGAGAAATATCAAACAATGGAAGTCATGTTAATCACATGGAAACATATTAGATAGATGAATATAAAACATCTTCATGGAAATATATTAAAAAATTGAAAATAATTCAATAATATTAGATATTTTAAAACATTAAGAATAAATATCAAAGACATAAAGAATTACAAAATTTATGAGAATGATAACACACACATACAAAAGAAATAACATACTTTATATTCTCTGTATATTTTCTTTTAAATAAATATTGAATGTTCCCTTAACTTACTATGAATCTACAATTATGAACTTGTAATTTATTAAAAAATAATTATATCTATCATAATAATTTCATCAATAATATTTATGTAAAATAGTGAACTAATGACTGTAATATAAATACATACCATGAACATGAAATGTGTACTTTAATACATTTAAAATGTGATAATACTTTATAATAACTACTAAACAAGATAAATTCAAATTAATTTTATATGACATACAATAACATTTTACATTATGGAAAACATATGATAAGCAATTGAAGTAAATTAGATGAATTCAAATGAAATTAATGATAGGAAGCTATCCACATAAAAATTACCAAGAGAAAAGGAAAATAAAAAGAGAAAAATGTACTTGTCCACTATTTTATGAGTTAATTTTATTTTTAATTTAGTTCTAAAAATTGTGTCATCATAATTTATAAATTATTATGGAATTTTGAAATGGAAAAAAAATAAAAATAGTAAAGCTAATACAAATAATAAAATAAATTAAGAAATTAAATTCTTAAGAAAAATATTCAAAATGATGAAAATATTCAAAACTAAATGAAGGCCACTATAAAATAAGTTCAAAAATAAATATGACTACTTCATAAGGAGTAGTAGTGTGAAATAAGGTAAAAACAAGCCAATGAAGCATAAATAAATAACAAAATTGGGTGAGAAAGTGACTCTTAGATTATAGAGATTTAAATTTTGAATATAAATTTAAGAGGAATAGGGAAATGTAAAATAAGCTGGAATTAAAAATTATGAGAGAAAAAAATATACCAAATATGTTAAATAAAATTTAAGAATCATGATCTAAAAAAAGAACTTTAAAAAAAGCAAATGTGCAATACCAAGAAATGAGAAGTAAAGATTTAAAAAATAAAAGATTCATTTGAAAGCATAAATTATTAAATAAAATTAACCAATAATATATCAATATAGAGTTTCATAATATTCATTATATGATATATAATTTGACTTGTATTAAAGTTATTAAAAAAAAATAAAATGTTGAGGCATTCGTGAATGAGGAAATGATATATTATTATATTTTTATGTAATTTTATTGATAAAATGATTTTTATTATTGAATTCAATATAATATGTATTGAGATCTTCTTATTATATAATAATTATAGGTTTTGACAGGTCCATCAGATTTTCTTGTTAATATTGGTGTCATAATTCTCCAAAATAGTAATTGGGAAGGCTTGGACAATAAGTCAAGATGGATTTATTTGGAAGATCTTTAAAGAGATTTGAATAAATAATTAACTTTCTCTATTTTTTTTAAATATTTATGATGGATTTTTATCGGAGTATGGATTAGTCTGAGACATAATTAAGGTTTCATATATCTTTCCCAGATGTATACTAACTATTATAACCTTAAATAACCTTATATACCTTTTTAAAATTTTGAACCTAAGTAAGATTTGAAACAACCAAATCACTTTAATCAACTCATCTACATCTTATTAACTACTTTCTTGACCTTTTTAATTTATTTTTATCAAATATAATTTTTTATTCTTAAAATTATATTTTAATTAATATTAGTAATTATATAATCAACAATGGTTGTATAACTATTAATATGAGTAAAAATATATCTATAAAAGTTTGTTGATGGAACCAGTGGTTAATATGTCCATCTTAATTATATATCCCTATGAGTCCTTTCACTCACTTGAGGAGATCAGTCATCATAATGATGAAAAAATATAAATCATTAACATGTGTCTCGTTTGCTATTTTAAACCACTAGAATTAGGACTGTAACAAAAGGAATTTTGTTTTCTTGGTGACGTGTGCTTTGTTGGTTATTTGGGTCTAGTCATTAACATTTGTTTTTGGTTTATGGTATCCTCATCTAAAAGGCATAGATGGTGATATGTACTATGTTTCGATCCTTCTTTGATAAGTGCAGTACATCTTATAAAATTTGTTCTAGGTAGAGAAACATATAGAGATAATTGAGGAAGAGGAATACATTTGGACTAAGGAGCAGTTTATTCAAATGTTTAGGTTAAACGTGGATGAAAGATTTAAAGGTGTGGTCTTAAAATACATGTTGTTGCATAACATAAAGAACGGTGGGTCGGGGGGGGCGAGGGGCAGGGGGCAGAAAACCACACTTATGAACGAATTATTGTGTTTGGTAAGCTCATTTTCATCCAAATTTGGTTGTTTCGAAGGTAAATCCCTTAGTCTAGATAAATGATTCTTAGCCTTTTAAATGTGGATGAGTTTTTTTTTTTCTTTTCAACCATGTTCCCATGATGTGTCTATATAAAATTTATGATGTTTTCCTTTGATTTTTAGAAGGTTTATTTCATTCTTTTATATTAAAATAATTTAAAAAAATTTGTCTTAGTGCCCATAATCAAGTAGGTGACACTTGGGTAGTTAGAGGTGAAAATTGAATTGTTGAATTTAGAAAAATGAAAATTTTAAGTTCTTATTTATTTATTTTTAAATTATAGTGTCAAGGAACATAAATAATGTATTAAATATGTCATATATTTCTATAATTTTAATAGATTATTTGGTGAGAGATGTGGTGGTTCTAGTTTTAATAAAAGATAATTTTTTAGTGGATTGGGTCGACTTCCTATTTAATGGAAAAAAATATTTTTTTTGTTTTCTTTATTACGTTGTGGTGAGTAGTTTACTTTTGACAACTGCCATATATCTATATCTAGTTATCTTTGTTTAGTTTTATTTAGTTTTTTTATAATTTTATTGGGCCATTTCTTATTTTACCTTATATATCATTACATTTTTATAAAATAATTTTAGAGTTGTTTGTTAACCCTTTTTTTTATGTAAATGATTTTGGGCCCTTTTTCAAAATGATTATATAAGTATTTTTTGTTATAGGCATACATTTGTTGGGATAGATTTATGTAATTTTATATTTATATACATTAAAACGTATTAATTAATATTTTGAAATGTCATTTTTGACTTACCTTAATCTTACATGACTGGTGCTATTATTATCTACATTTATAATAATTGAAATGTATAAATATAATGTAGATCAACACAATACAAGAGATATTGGTCAATCAAGATGCCTAAATATTCAATATTTTCTTAAATAGAATAATACCCTTAAGATAGGGCAACACCATACAATACCTTAAGGAATGAATAAATCTACATATCCACTTTTAAGGGGACACATCCAATATCCTTCTACCAAAAAGAAGACTCAACACTTCCTATCATTTACAATGACATTCCTTTCCTTACATAGACATCTAATACTCATAATGGATGGGTAACCTTCTAATCCCAATGTAGGTTGACTCATACCTAATGCACTAATTACATAAGGTACTCATTTTTCCCAATATATTTGACCCATTCAAGTAACTAAAGGGGATGTGTGACACATGTTGATATCTCCATCAACCCATAAACATTAATATATCATATTCCTAGGTATATAACATGTAGAGTAATTTTTTACTCTACGTTGTTTTTAAATTTTCATTCGCGCACTGCAATTTTAGTTCCCGCATACCTTGGTCATGGCGGCAAAAGTTTTGGATTAGAGCACGGGTTTCTTTTTCGTCTAAGTGTCAAAGTGCATCAGAGGCTACCAAGTGGCGATGTTCGAGCATGGGTTCACTTTTTCCCTTTCGTTTCCTTTGTTCCATTTTGCCTAAGTATTGAATCCGAGCGGAAGCTGCCAAGTGTCACTTTCTGAAACACGGAGCCGGCCAACTGGCATTGTCTGAGACACTTTTCATAATTTTTAGGAAAGTCACAGATCGTGCCAAGTATCCAATAGCAGCTAAGCGGAACGCACCACATGTCGGCATCCATGTCTCATATCGACACCCGGGTTCCATCTATTTTTTAGCGAAAGGGTTGCAATAGGCTAAGTAATAGAAAGCAGCGAAAAGTGCCAGGTAGCAGTCGCGGAAGGCCCTGAATTACCTTTTTCAGAGGAAGGCAGAAGTCAACAAGTGTCACCATCCGTAGAAGCCTAGTATGTGCCTTGGATAATTCTACAACATAGCTAAAGAGAAGCGTCATTCCATTTTGTCTAAGTATCGAAGAGCAACAGAGGCTGCCAAGTGTCACTCTCTGAGCCCCCTTTTACTCCATCCCCAAAAACAACGGAAGGCACCACATACCCCTAGTAGGAGAAGTGGAAGATGCCACGTATCTTCCTAAGAACAACAGAGGTCGCCACGTGTCAACCTCTGAGAGACCATCTTTGAGCTTCATTGCCAAATAAAGATTGTGGTGGGTCTCAAATGTTATTTCAAAGGTCTGTGGAATCGCCAAAGGTATGCGAAGACTGCTACGTGCATCCATCCCCTTTTAAAAGGTTGCTCAGGTAAGGAACGTGGTGAATTTTATTTTGTTAAAATTGTTAAGTATCAAAGAAGTGAAATGCGACAGGTGTCGAAGGCAGAGCATTCCTGAGCAGGATATAGAGAAAACCAAAATGCCGCCTGTCTTCGATAAATCAGGCAAAAAATGCCAAGTGTCATTCTCCAGTGCTTTTAAAGCAATATAGAGAATTTTTAGGGATTGACAAAGTGTCCTCTTCCATTTCAATAGAACAGAGTGTCCGTCTACCTGTTACAACAAAGCGAGATGGAGGGAAACTCAGTGGGAGTTATTCTTGGTAGATGGAATAGTTCATCGGGTAGTTTTTTGGGGCCTGCAAGCATTAAAAGGGCCATCTATTTGTCCCTTGTAAGCGAAGGTAGAATAGACAGTTGAGTGGCTAAGCAGGTGATGGAACGGGAAATTCAGGGGCAAAAGGAGGTACTAGACATGAATCGCCATGCCGCAGTTAGGGCAGTTCTTGATAAGACTAGGATGCATCCAAGGCATTGAAAGCACCGTCTGTTTGTCCCCTGTGAGTTAAAGACAGAGTAAAATTGTGCGAGAAAGGGAGTGATGTAAGGAGACATCTGAGGCTATAAAAGGAGAAGAATTGTAAAATAAAAGGAGACTTTCTATAGTTTTGGACTACTAGAGTTTTGGACTAAATAGTATCATTTGCTTTTGTCTCATTTTCTTAAGTTTTAAAGTTGATGTAACTGTGCATGTTTCTATGCCTTTTATGTGGCTGAATGAATTGAGAAGATTGAACTCTATGCCTTGGTTGATATTATCTATGTCATTTGCAAAAGTAGTCTAAACTGTGGATTTTCTAAAGTTGTGATTAGGAATGTCATTTGCTTTTGTCTCATTTTCTGGAGTCGGAAGTTCTACATAGCTGTACGTGATTTCTGTGCCTCTTATGTGATTGAAAGATTCTATTAAGAAGATTGAACACTATGCCTTTGTTGACATCTCCTGTATCTCAGCAAAATAAGTCTTTGTTGTGAGCCTCTATTTCTATTATTTCAATCTTTTACATTGATCATGCATTTGTCTGCTCTTAAATGTAATTGAATCTTATATATAGTCTCACTATGCTCAGGTTAGGATTAGGATTACACTCAAGCCCATCACCATAGTTAGGTTTCATTTCCTACATTTGCGTTTCTATTTAGTTTCCTATTCCTTTTTCCCCCAAACACTTGATACAAAAGAAGAGACCAACTTCTCTAAAATCTAGAGGTTGTTTCAAGCCGTAATATCCCACAGCTTGAAACTTCCCATTGTTGATTGATTAGAATCAAGCACAATTTTCATCATCAACATAACATTTCATCCCTCCTTGACATATTTCATCCTTGAGACACAATAAGAAACCAAATAATTAGTGTGCTTCAAATCATTTCATACTTATATCCAAACTTAATCATCCAACCACTTGTACGTGAACTTGGTAGGTGATAGATATCCAAGCTTGTTTCTAAATTCCATTATGCTACTGTGATTCCATTCATGATCATAATTTTACTTCTTTGGTGTCCATCCATAATGATTCCTCCTATAATTCCATGTTCCCTATTCCGCTATGCTACTCTTATTACATACATGACCATAGTAGTTATTTTTTAACATCCATGCATAGTCATAGTGATTTTCCCACTAATTCCATTTACATATTTTATTGCATTAATATGATTCCAAACATGACCATAGTAATTCTTATTTGGATTCCATGCATAACCAATGTGATTTTTTCATCAATTACTTATGTATTCATAGTGATTGGTACTCTGATTTCATGTATATCAAAAGTGATTGTTTTTATAACACTGCCTAACATGAATTCATTATTATTGTCTCTCATGATTATGTGGGTGTTTATATGCCTCAACCTGTTTTGATGCTTTGGATTTATCAATCATTTTTTCCACCTCTTCCACATTTTACTTTGGTAGTGACTTTTTTTCTTGACTAGATGATTTTTTTTCTCTTTGCTCATACTATTTATTCATCTGAATCTTCTATATGCTTTGATTCACCATGTTCAACTTCATTATCATGGTCTTCTTTGAAATTTATTTATGCCTTTCCAAGTGTGATATCTTGTAAAGTGACCTTCTTCTTCTTGTACCAAAAGTTCATGAAATTCTTCTACACATTCATACTCATTGTTACCCAAGTCTCTAATCATGAATATCCAAAAACCATATCCAGGACATCCATAGCCAAAGTATAAAAATCTTAATATAAGACATATTATCCATAGTAATATTAAAATAATAAAAAAATTAATATTCTTAATATCTATTTGATCTTCCTTGATATTCCTTGATTTAAATTACATATGTTGAGCCACATTCATGTTGATGAAGTTATACTTGCTACTAGGGTGATACACACAATGACATTATTTATTTGAATGCATCCAATAAACTAAGATATTGAGGCATTTCTCTTTGGATATAATTTGTTTGAACCTATTTATTTCATCACTCCTTCTCTCTCATCATTATGTTTTTCATTTTTACTTTTTCATCATCTACAATCTCATCATTATTTTATTCTTCTTCTTCTTCCACATCAAGATATTCTACCTCTCCTTTTCCATCATCTATAGCTTCCTCCTGATCATCATTATGTTCATCATCTTGTTATTCTTATTCATCCTCACTCTATTCTTTGTTATCATCATTAATATTATTTTATTCCTCTTCTTCCTCTTCTTTCTATTTTTATTTTACATCCCATTAATCAAGGAAAATTTGCTCCATATTTTCCAATGAAAAAATCATTTTCCCTTTACTCAGTTGATTAAACCAAAGGTGTGAAAGCCTTGACAAAGAAGAAATAAAACTTTGATACCCATAAAATTTTATTAATATATATCTCAAAAAATATCCACTATTATTTAATATCAAAATCATCCTCTCCTGAAAATTCTTTGAACTCCATTATTCACACAACTTAGGGTTAAGTGAAAAAACACTAAAATCACAATAAATCACTCAAACCTAATAATAGAAATAAATATAATGTATCTTTCATAATGATCTTACAACTCTAGGGAAAATATTGTGCAAAAGATCTAAAAATTTCAGCCTATAGAATGAATCTATGAAAAATAATAAGCTCATAATAACTCACTCAAAACTTATCAAACAATTCCCAAAGTTTTGTTTAGCTTACCTTAATGATGATATTATTTTATTAAAAAAATCATAACATAATTATTAAAATTGTAATTGATATGATGAATTTATCCCAAACACTAAAATACCAATAACTCACTCAAAAATTATCTCCAAACCTTTAATTTTATATTGTGGCATCCTTGAATTATTATCAAACTCCAATAAAATAATTATATAAAAATTCACAATAGGTTAAAATATATAAGTGATTCTTTACAATTAGGGTTTTTCCCACATAATTAGCCCAAATTAAAGCTCTGATACCACTTGTTATGATCCACACTTAAAATGATTGAAATATGAAAAATATAATGTATATCAACACAACATGAGAGATATTGGTAGGTAAATATGTCTAAATATTCAATATACACAGAAATAGAATAATACCCTTAAGGGAGGGAAACAACATAAAATACTCCTTAAGGAAGTAATAACTCCATAATTCCACTTTGAGGGGGACACCTCCAATGTCCTTATCCTAAAAATAAGACTCAACACTTACTTCCTATCATTTAAAATGATATTCCTCTCCTTATATAGACCTATAATACTAATAATGGATGGATAACCTCTTGATCCCAATGTAGTCCAAATCAGTACCCAATGTAGCAATTCCACAAGATACCCATTTATCCCAGTATATTTAACCCATACAACTAACTAAGGGGGATGTTTGCAACCTATTAGAATCTCCATAAACCAATATAAATTAATATATCATATCCTTATGTACATAAAATGTGCATATATACATGACTCTCATTCTCCATTATATCAAATACACATGACTTATACAAGCCTAACCTTCCCAAGTTTCTTGCAATCACCTACAGGAAATTCCATAGTCTATGCCAAAAATAGTTATCTATCTTACTAATACATCTCTAGATCATCAGATCATTATTATTGTCTCTTGGACAATAACATCATACTTAGAACATGTATTATGATAGTATTTCCTAAGTTTGATAGTTACATCTCGCACCATGCACTAGTCACTTTTAAAATTTAAATCATTACTCTGTGTTAGCCCATTCATCCAACATGTAAATACTATCTTAAATTACCTAAATAGTCTCATATAAATAAAATATATGTGTAATCATATTACCCATATATAAATCATTTATCAAGCATAGTCAAACACTTACACATTTAAAAGCACTATCTTATTCTTCCCAATTTATCAATCAATCACAAGGGGTAGGTCTTCCCAATTTATAAATCAATCACAAGGAGTAGTTCTTAATAGAGTTTGAAGGACATCAAACCCAAGCCAAAGTTGAAAATTTCTAAGCATAATGTAATATATTATAGGTTGCATATATTTAAGGAGAATTATTAAAAACATTTATCTAATAGGGATAATTACAAGCAATTTTAATTTCCTCTTTCTAGTATTGGATATGTAGGCAACACTCAAGCATTTAACAAACAATGGTTGGGTTCAGATAAACACACATCCCCCACTTTTAGAATTTCCATATTTGCATAATATTAGTACCTCATAGAGAAGTTAACTGTTAATTATATTATCCTTGTATTATTATTCTATATATAGTAAGTTTATTTTTAAAACCAACTTCATTCCTTTACATTAAAATTTATGCTTAGTGATTATATATTATAATCTAAATTATACACATATTCTTATATATTATTAAGGGTTAACATTAATCTAAAATAGGATAGAACATATTATTGAAGCCATATATTTATTTAACATTTTCAAACCCCAAGTTTCTATTTGAGTTGTTCCTTATTTCTAGGGTGTCAAGTTTCTGTAAACAATTCTATTTTTTGAGACTTTTTATGATTTTACTTTACGCATGAAATATAATGGCTATAATAGATAAACATAGATTATATTTCAAGTTTATATTTGAGTTGTTCCTTATTTCTAGGGTGTCAAGTTTCTATAAATAATTCTATTTTTTGAGACTTTTTATGATTTTCCTTTGCGCATGAAATATAATGGCTATAATAGATGAACATAGATAGAGCATATTAGTGAAAGCATATATTTATTTAACATTTTCAAACCCCAAGTTTCTATTTGAGTTGTTCCTTATTTCTAGGGTTTCAAGTTTCTGTAAATAATTCTATTTTTTGACTCAATATATCATTGTAATAATTACATGTTTTAATTTTTTATGCAAAATATATTAAAACTATGTAATTCCATGGATCAAATATTTTTATAATAACAAGGCTAAAAATAATAATAAACTATCTTTAGCCTTATTTATCTCAAATTGTTACAACCTACAATCTGAGTTGCTTCTAATTACCACTCAAATCCAAATTTAATACATGCATTATTTTTTTCCTCCTCCCCATAGAACTAAAGGTTACCTTAGCTACCATTCCACCCCCATTATTTTCCCAAGGCTTATCTTAGATTTCATGGTTCTTATTGTTAATACTCAAATGGGTGGGGTTTTCCATGCATATAAAAATAAAGGAATTCAACATGTTTATACTCAACCCCCTCCATCTCCCATAAATAAAAAAGTATTCACAAAGATTTTATGGCATCATTGATCACTTAAAGCATATCCTTACTAATATATGTAAGCTCAAATTAATAAAGAGATAAACTATTTACAATGACATTTCATATGAGGTATTGTGTGATACAACTCTCCCTAGTAATACATAACTTTCATACTTTGATTCCATCATAAATACATTTAAGGATATGGAAAAACGTCATTACCTTTGATAAGGAATACTTAACTAAGCAACACAAAATAGATAACAATCTACCATTATTTATTCAATTATAAATCTATATCAAGTTAAATGTGTTATAATTGATAATGGGACATGAATGAATATTTGAAACATCAATTTATAAAAAAAATTGGATGCCAATATGGATATTACTCAAAAATAATATTATAGTATAAAAGGATTTATTTAACATTTGACATCAGGTAATTAGGTTAATATCATTGGATGTACAACTAGGACCCAAGATAGTGTCTACTATATTTTAGGTAATATCTAATCATATACATTACAAATTTATATTGGATAAAATTTGGATACATATCATGGAATTAGTAATATAAACATCACATATACGTGTCAAATTCATGCACTATGGTTATTTCTAAACATCCAACATAGAAGATGATCAAAATGACCCAATATATGAATAATAGGCATTCATGATTATCTTCTAGGGTTTATTCTATAGTACCACCAATGCAACCCATCCCACTAGATCAAATGCATATTTATAAAGTGGGATAATCAATTAAAATTAATGAAAAGGACCCAATCATGATAACTAAGGTAGAAACACAAGAAGATCCACAAGATAGTAAAACACAAAATGAGATAGTTATAAATATTATATTGGTATTATATTTAGAAAATAAATATGGCATAGTTATAGATTGGTATGCTAGTGATGATGATAATGATATGCAAGATATAATAGATAGCAATTTGTGTAAGATAAATTTCAATCTAGTCAGTATAGATGAGTACTTGTCTCATAATTTATTCACACCTATAAGATTCAGAGAATATCTAGATAATTCTTATGCAAAGAGCATAGATAATTCAAAATTTCCTACTCATGAAAAAATATTTAGGGGAAGGAAAAACCAACAATGTCAAAAAAGTGGTATAATTAGAATGAACACAGTAGTCTCAATGTTATTTCAAAATATCATTCTCACATGTGAACATCACTATTAAGGCAAACCTTTGCACAATTAAGCATGAATCAGGCATGAGAATAATTATACATTTCACATTGTAATAATGGTTTTGAGAAGAATTTAGTGAACAACATGGACTTTTCATAGATAAAATCTTCCCCAAAACTACAAGTAATAAGTCTTCAAGATAAAATATGAATCATATTGAAAATTTTACTTGACAACAACTTGATTTCATTACTAACTACTAGACATAGACATATATCACATCAAGAAGTAAAATTGTATTTTGATCACCATAGAGTCATTGGGAATGTAATAGATGGTTGCATACCATTAAAAAAAATTTTTTTTTATAAGAATGAAGGTACCATTGAATGCATCACACTACTTAAATATCACTGATCACTCATTTAAAATATAATTTAGCACACAAATAAAACACATAAAGGCCATAAGAACAAAAGGAAATATATTTTGACCATGGGTATGTGCATGGAGTTGGGGGACAATTTCATGGAAATTTTCCACAATAAGTACGTGTTATGTATATAATGCATACACATTATGGCTTAGGATACCTAGGCCATAATGCGTATATGTTATGGTCATAACGTGCACATGTTATGGCTCAAGATACCTAGGCCATAACACGTACACATTTTTAACAAAAGGAACATGTACACATTTCTTTACCAATAGAAATACATACATGTTATGTGAATGCATACACATTCCTATAATTATAAATAATGTGTACACATTCCTTAAAACATAAAAACAAAAAAAAAACCCAAATCACCACTTCATTTTCTCCTCTCCCATTCGTATTTTTCTCCTCTCTCATTCACATTCTACTTACCATTCACATTTTGCTCCCATCAGCGTGTAAATTTTTGGTTTGATCTAATCAACAGTGGAGATTATTGGTTTTTCTCTCATATTCATGTAATCGATGATGTTACGGTGAAGAAGAGGTAAGTGATAGTAAATTAAATCAATTTTTGTCAATTTTTTTATTTTGTGCGTAGTTTAATTTGTAATTTTTTTGTAATAGTTCAGCATGATAACCCTCTACCCAACCCTCCTAACCCTCCACATAACCCTCTTAACCCTCTGCCTAAACCTCCCATAGTTCTACTAGATCTCCTAGGTAGTTAGGAGGATATAGCTGCACACATAGTGGAGAACAAAATTGAAATTGAGTAGCTAATTAAGAGAATGAGGGAATCCACTTCCACCAACATCCACCGCACTTATTTGCCAATATACTAGAGATAGTATTAGGTCAATTTGACTCGATAATGAGTCAAATTGATAGATGGAGGTCATATAGGGATAGTTGTAAGGGTTACTATGCTAAAAAATTATCAACATATGAGGTGAAGAAGAAATAAATAGAAAAAGAAAAAAATTTCACCTTATTCATTGACCCAACCACCAATGCACCATTTATAGTAATAACTAAATGTTTCCCAATCTATTGATGCCAACACAATTTAATTAAAGCCAATTTTTAGGAGCAATGGTGGATGGTGTTTGATTATCCACCGTGTAACAACCATGAAGTCCCATTGTATTTTTTGAGGAAACTCTACTGTGATTTTGACCTCAATTAGATTCTAAACTATTTTGACTATGGTGATTTTTAGGGCCAAGGGAAATGTTTTGTGTAGGATCGACTAAGTGCATGTCATGTGCCTAATCAGCTTACAAGGATACCGACCCAGAATACACTTCATCTAAATATTCCCTTTGTGGTGAAAGAAGTTGTGGAGATCGATACGTTGCATGTTCTTAGTGTGCTTATTGATACACTCATTCATCATATGTGTAGGCTTTCAAAGATATATGCTTGAGATACTCCACTTAGTGGGTGTACCCAACCCCACCCATGTAAATATTATGGTGCTATATGAATTGGACCTTTAGATGATGATGGTGGCACTTCAGGGGGCTTGGAGGATATGGTCTTGATTGATGAGTTGTCACACATGTTTGGTGTGGATATGTTGGTCTTTACATACATGAAGGTATATTTTATATAAAATTAATTTAAAATTTTAAGTTATATATGCAAATTAAAAAGGTAAAAATTAATTTACACATTTAAATTGAATAGGGATAGTGGCGTAGTTGGCTAAGGGATTTGGGTTATTCCCATATAAGTCTTGAGGTTGACTCTCATGGCCTAGGTTATTAAGGATTTCTAATGTGTGTGGGCCTCACTCTAAGCCCCCAAAGGATTAGTCTCACCTTTGCTCACCCCAATGAAGGTTACTGGGTAGATTCACAATGCACCAATTAAGATCAATGATACCTTTGGGTTAATATATATATATATATATATATATATATATATATATATATATATATATATATATATATATATATATATATATATATATATGTATTTATGTATGTATGTATGTATTTTTTTGTATTACAGGAGGAGACATTTCCTTCGACATCACAATTTCAATTTATTGAGCTAGGTAGTGGGCCAACCTCTCTATCCATGTTAGTATGACACCATATAAATTTACAAAGGTAAAATTTTGAGTGAATCTTATATACTCTAGATGTACATTCATACATCTTAATTGCATTATTGGTAGATTTTGTGTAAGAAAATATAAAATACCTAATATAATTTTGTTGGAATTTTTATTATTTGATGTATTAACATGGATTGGTGTAGTGTTAGAAAATCAGCCTCCATCTCAAATTTTGTGCTTTTATTTATACTTTCAAACTATGTTTTCAATAACCAAAATCATGCACTTGTAAAGAAGACTATCCACTCACTCTTATCTCTACACTATTTAGTTATATTTTCCATATGTTTCTTTAGATTTCGATGAAACCTATTTTATAAGGTTATAGAAACTATTAAAAGGCTTGTATAAATGTCCATCGTAAAATCAACCTATCACTCTAGGTGTCTTAAATATTAAAACTCAGTTTACAAACTTCTTAACAAACACATATACAGGCTACTTGTCTTATCACAATGACTGTTTCTAAGAGATTTTTGATCACACCAATACTCATTTGGAATAAAAATGAATGAATGTATATAATAAAAGTATTCAAGGTGTTAACATGATTAAAATTTCAAAACAAATCAACTTAGACACCATAGCTCATAGGACTGTCCTCAACTATACCAAGTCACTACCTTAAGACAATTAGGCCTAATGATCTTAATTAGGTCAAAATATGAAATACACCTCAGTAAAGCTATAAAAACATCCAAACCAGTGTATATAGGTGTATAAAGGATGTTTCAACACCTACCTTGCATTCAATGACTCAATTTCAAAAAATTCACTCATAAATCCTCCCTAAATGTCTTAGAAATACAAGGTTACAGGTTTACATGAAACTCAAATTTTGATGAGACCTATTTTATAAGGTTATAGATACTATTAAAAGGATTTTATATATGTCCCTCATAAAATCAAACTATCACTCTATGTGTCTTAAATATTAAAACTAAGTTTACAAGCTTCTCAACAAACACCTATACATGTTACTTGTCTTATCACAATGACTGTTTCTAAGGGATTTTTGATCACACCAATACTCAATTGGACTAAAAAGTAATGAATGTCTGTAAGAAAAGTATTCAAGGTGTTAAATGATCAAAATTTCAAAACAAATCAACTTAGACACCATAACTCAGAGGACTGTCCTCAACTATACCAAGTCACCGCCTTAAGATAATTAGGCCTAATGACCTTAATCAGGTCAAAATACAAAATACACCTTAGTAAAGCTATAACATCATCCAAACCAGTGTATGTAGGTGTGTCAAGGATGTTTAAACACCTAAATTTAATTTAATGACTCAATTTCACAAATTTAACTCCTAAATCCTCCCTCACTGTCTTAGAGATACAAGGTTACAGGTTTACATGAAACTCAAATTACAATAAATTTGATTTTTAAGGATTTATTAGATCCAATAACTTTGGAATCATATTTTAGGCTTGTTTTTATAACTATTCCCAAGTTTTTTTTGAAATTTCAAGGATTCAAACAGAAGTTATAGTCCCTTTTGTGAAGGTTACCCTGTAACTTGGGTTTATTGTAGAATACAAAAGCTAAGAGCTTCTTATATATAGTTCATAGCATATTTAGATTCTCTCAACAAAATAATGCCTGATTGATGTCCTTAAAAACTTAATACAACTATTCCTATACTCATTTCAAATCCATATACAAATTTCCATGTGCAATGAGACCTCTGTATCCTGTTACAGATGGAGAATAATAGAGTATTTATAAAATGAAGGCTTTCTAATTAGTATAACATGAAATCCCATTAAAAAATAGCTGGATTATATTGATTTCAATATAATAAATGTAATGAAATTTATCTCAGAAAGAAACTCATTTTATTCATAACAAAAATATCTCATTTTTATATTATAGATCCCTATTATCTCATGGTAGACTGATCATGAGTCTTCCAATGATGCAAAGTTGGTCTTTTATACTTTTTAATTCATCTTGTACATCCCTCAAATGATAGATTTGAACTGATAATGTTGTTGAATACTTATCCAAGTTTAGGATGTGTTAATTTAGGTCCTTATTCCTCTAACATACCTATCTCAAATTACAAAAACTAATATTTGAAGACTTATCAAGTCATTTAAGACCTTTAAATGAGTAAGAAAGATATATATGACCTTAACTAAACTTAGGAGACTCCTATCTATGTATCAGACCTTATATAACCTATTAGACACATTAATTATTATAATTTAAGTACATATTCACTCAAATACATTTGAAAATTCAAATAACAAGTATTGGAGGGAAAACACTCCAATGCCTCTAAATGACCTAAAACACACACTAAATGCCTCATTCAAGGCTTATTGACACCTATCAACCCTTATAAGACTAACTATATGACTATAAATACAAATTTTTAGGATGCTCCTACATCAACAAGTGTAGGAGATGCATCATTGCCTTGGATGTCTTGTCATTCTCCCTCATAAAATTGACATTTATTTCCTTTAGTGTGGTGTTACAAGTCACATTGCACATATCCACTTGTCACATTCATGCTTCCCATGACCTCATTAGATATTTTCATATCTTATGCAAGACTAAGTTTGTTAGCAACATGTTTAATCAATAAATTACCCAAGTTATTAATTATTAGGTTGTTTGTTCAGTTGATGACTAGGGTGGACACTCCATCATTTCAAGTCAAGATAGACTCGTGTATTGATTCTACAATGCCATCTACATAGGCAGTCATAGAGGTACATATTCACTCGTAATTTTGAATTATAATTTAATATTTTTTTAAAATAATTTTACTACATACTTGGGAAAATATAAATTATATACATGAATGTATTATGTATGCATGGATATCATATCACATTTGATAGTCTAATTCAGATGACTATTGTGACAACTCCTCATGTTTATTCATCATTTGACATGCTTGTTCATATAACTAAACTTGGCACTGACCCAGTTGCACGTCAACAACAAATTGAGAAGGACCATGAGATTGAAGTAAGTGCATGTTTAAATGATTTTTTTATAGTTTAAAATGAGTTTCTTAACTTGGTTTCATGTATAATTGTTAAATTTATAATAATTTTTATATTTGAACAGGTTATACTGTAAGCGAGCTATGAGTATAGTAACCATAGTCAATCCTTGGATCAATCCAAGGCATTCAGGATATCTCCATCTACAAGCAAGGCATCCCAGGGAGAGTCTTCTTCAAGGAAGGCAATGAGAGGGAGACTATTTGATGATTAGGATGTTGTAGATGATGTACTTTTTTGTATGCCTATATGACAATGTACACATTTTTGGCATTGTACATGTGTATATGATGTATTAACCTGCCATTATATACTATGTTGTTAGACATGACGTAATTTTTTGTATACCTATATGGAAATGCATGTATTATTGACATTGTATGCCTATATATGACATTCATACATGACATACTTATTTTGTACACGAATAAATAAAACTAATGAAGTAAGTCTTGTTTAAATCACTTGTGTTTAGAGTATTATGAATGATTGGTTTTGAAGTATTCTTAATGATTAAAAATATTATGTGATTGAGAATAAATTGTTAGGATAATGTTGTAAATCAGATTAGTATGATAGAGCCTACAGTTAGAAAGATTGACATTTCTTGTTCTTAAGAAGCTTTGTTTCTATAATAATGTAAATTAAATAATAAGTAAGGGGTGTTGAACCTATCTTTTCATTAATTGAATCCTATACTAGTGATTGTAACCAAGAAATAAGTTCATGAAAGTTGCAAACATTGTACTTGTGTTCATAGTATTATGAATGAATGGTTTTGAAGTATTCTTAATGATTACAAATGTTATGAGATTGAGAATAACTTGTTAAGATAATGTTGTAAATCAAATTGGTATGATAGAGCCTATAGTTAGAAAGATTGACATTTATTATTCTTAATAAGCTTTGTTTCTATAAGAATGCAAATGAAATAAGAAGTAATGGGTGTTAAACCTATCTTTTCATTAATTGAATCCTATACTGGTGATTATAACCTAGAAATAAGTTCATGAAATTTGTAAACATTGTACTTGTGTTCAAATTATTATGAATGATTGGTTTTGAAGTATTCTTAAGTATTAAAAATGTTATTATATTGAGAATAACTTGTTAGGATAATGTTGCAAATTAGATTCGTATGACAAATCCTACAGCTAGAAAGATTGACATTTCTTATTCTTAAGACGCTTTATTTCTATAACAATGCAAATGAAATAAGAAGGGGTGTTGAAACTATCTTTTCATTAATGGAATCATATACTGGTGATTTTAACCTAGAAAAAAGTTCATGAAATTTTTAAACATTGTACTTGTATTCAAATCATTATGAATGATTAGTTTTGAAGTATTCTTAAGGATTACAAATGTTATGAGATTGAGAATAACTTGTTAGGATATTGTTGCAAATCAGATTGGTATGATAGATCCTATAGTTAGAAATATTAATATTTCTTGTTCTTAAAAAGCTTTGTTTATATAAGAATGAATATTAAATAAGAAGTGAGGGGTATTGAATATATATTTTCATTAATTAAATCCTATACTAGTGATTAATCAATCTTAGATTGGTAGTTGTTAGACACCTAGTAATCTTATGCATGGAGTGGGATTAATGGAAAAACCCTTATAATAAATAATTAATATTAGTGATTGAATTTGAATTATGCTTGTATGCTCATGGTCATCTATAGTTTCTTATAGGTCTATAACTTTGATTTCTTAGTGGGATAAGCCTTATAAGGCATAATCAAGGTAGAATATTATTTTGAACATGTGTATTTATTGTGGACAGAGCCTATACAAGAGGAATTAATTCAAGAAGGTGTCTAAAAACTCAACTACACAATTTTAAACCCTCTTGGCCTATATATAGACTAGTAAAATTAGACCTAGGGTTTTGACCTAGAAGTGTGCATATCTTGAAACCTAACTATTGAAAGTTATTGGAAAGTTGTAATCTAATGTGTTTTCACTAGGTCTAAAAGAATCAATAAGATTTATAATAGTATGGATAGGATAAGTATGGATTTCAAGATTGAGCTTTGTCATATGACTAATGGAGGCCTAATAAGATTCTAAGAGTGTGAGAATATGGGTTTAGAGGGAGAGTTGGTCCAAGACTAAGTCAGTGAAGTAAGAAAACCCTAATGGGTTGTCAAAGATGATTTTATATTATCTTGAATGTATTTAGATAACCCAAGATAAGGATCTTTGTAGTGCAATAGGGCTACTAAGAGAATGAACCAAGAAAGAGACTTGTAGAAGAAAGAGAATTGGTAGATGAAATTGTAAAGAGTGTTTGAAACATAGTGTAAGAAAGGTTTAGAGGGAATTGGTATTAGTTTGAAGTAGTCTATTGGAATTCCATACCCTAAAAGACCAATTAGGCCATTATATCCTATATGAGCCCATAACAAGTAAAGGACTGATCTTGTGAGGAATAAGGAAATGGGTGATTAAGTTGTAGGAGAGGGATTGTCATTGATTATTTTAAGGGGTGATGAATGAATTAGAGGTTAAATAATATATTATAACTATATTTTTCATTTTATAACCAAGGAGACCATTTCTAGGCCATGAGAAACAAGTACAAGAATTTGAAAAGGGTTTAGTTGTTATGATTGCTCTACATCAATTTAGCTGGGTAGGATGGTTTGATAACCTTGGTGAGAGAGTCAATAGATTATGAAGAGTCAATAATTATAAAGAGGAGACCTCTTAATAGGTGATGAAGTCTCTCCTTCTAATGGGAAGGGTTTTACACTAGGGAAGAAGCTCATATCAGTCAAGACAAGCAACATCATCTATAAGACAGTCAAAGAGTTCTTGAATCTGCTCTTTAGGCCTTCAATTATATTGGAAAGTGCCTAGGACTTATTCATACTATGGGGTAGACCTTATCCTACCTCCATTCCCTCTGAAACATCTCCAAACTCCATCTTTGAAATCGAGAGAGTAGGAAAATAGACCTTAGAAGAGATTACAAAGTCTTTGATTGGTCTTAAGGGCTCTTGATAATTTTAAACACTTGGCTCTATTTGGTCCATGATACCCCTTAGCCAATCTTTAAAGCCACTTTGACCACCTGTAGGTGGCTATTTATGCCTAATTAGGCATACATGGCCATCTAGGTCTATTGGCCTATTTTTGAAACCTCTAAAAGGTCTCATCTCTCATGAACCACAAACTTCTCCCTTGCTAGTGTCAGGATCCTTCTATTACCTATCGACATACAATTTAGCCTAATTAAGCCTAAAAGGCCTCATAGGATCTTTGACTAATTAGTATCCTCCCGAAGGATTTTTAACCCTTGGAGCACTTTGACAAGATTCAAACAAACCTTTTAAAGGTCTTGAAACTCAATTCTAATTCCACTAGATTCTAGCCGGTGTATATGGTTCACTTGAACTATTAGGCCTATTAGGCCTTTTAGGGTTATTAATGACCTCTAACTAACATTTTTGCCTCTAAGATCCATGGGTAAAAATTCATAACTTTAATCACATCTGTATAGGTAAATTACACATTCTCTAATGACCATAACATCCAATTCCACCCACAAGTGCATTTTCACTACTATTCAAGAGCACAAAAACACTAACAAATGTTATCAAAGTTGAAGCTACAGTTTGCAAACTCCATTTTTGATGCTTGTTGGCTGAAAACTGGTACTGCCAACACATCCAAAGGGGTGGATAATATCTAGGACTAGGTTCTTGGCTGCCCATTTGGCCCAATTGACAAACCCACCACCCATTCGAAGCTCAAGAACACCTTTCCCAATACAAAAAATATGTTAATTTTTAGCCTAAATTTAGGCATGCATAAAACAAAATTTTTAAGTCATATGGATGAACCATAAGATCCCTCTTGTGCATGTGAAATCCCTTTAATTTCACTCTGAATCTAGTCTATAACACCTCTAAGAGTAATTCATGGAAGAAGTTGTAGTAACGGGTCCTAAAATGTAACTTTTTGGTAGTGAAGAGACAACTTGTTGACCTCCAACTAGTGTTTTTACCTTTGATGCCCATAGGTATAAATCCATCACTTTAAGCACATCTATATAGGCAAATTACACATGATCTAATGACTGTGACATCCAATTCTACCTGCAAGTGTATTTTCACTACTGTTCATGAATGCCATACCAATGAAAATATTCAAATCAATGAAAAGTGTTTTTGTTTTGTGTATAACATTGGTATTTAATTCCATTTGAGGCAATTTTAATGCATTTGGTCTAGCTAAAATCCATGTAGATCATTCTAAACAAGGACATTTATGTGTTTGGAAGGATACAAGGAAAAAGAGACTTGTCATGAGTAATTGTTCAGGAGTGTAGAAACACCAAGTACTTTTAATAAGCTTCTCTTAGCTTCAAGAATATGAAATTATTTACTAATGATGACAACCACGTGAAGGTGGAAACTTATTTGGCACCACTAACCTACAAAAAAATGTTAGTAAGTAATTAAAGATGAAATTTATGCACGTACTACCTATAAAATAAAAATATTTGGTAAAATTGATTACATATACATTTTACAAGTCAACATACCTACACATTTCAATCTAAAAAACCACTAGGATATGCTCTAATCTTGATATTATCAAGAATAGCTTCATGGTCTGACTCATGAACTTTCCATAGATTCCTGTTTCTTAGTCTCCCATGATATTTTTGCAATTGAATATTCATTATAAGAACCAAATTTGAATAGTGCAATATTTTCTTGTGCATTTTAAAGTCTTCAAACAACCATACATTTGAATTTTTTTTATAGGATATCATTAAATCCAAGTTCCAATGACTACCACGGACCCAGTGGGATAGTCAATGTTTTATTTATCTATGACTAGGGAAGTCAATTTTTTCTTTCCATGTACACACCAACATAAGTAGTAATTTGTTCACTCTTCATTATCCTCATCTATAATAACTAAAAAAACATGGCCTGCATCATAATTTTGTTTTAAAGACACTATGAAGATAGATAATGATAATAAATAGTACATAAAGATTAATCTTCTTCCTAGATGCACTAGATCATATATATGGTCAAAGTCATGTGACAATGTCATATCTATAAGTCACAATACTGGTGGAACCTGATATGTGTTAATTGGAATTAGAGGTAGATAGAACTCTAGTCATCTACCCACTCTTGTGACTCACACTCATTCCAAATAGAGTCCATACATGCAGAACAAAATCATGCCAAGTGTTGTGTATGAATAGTCTAAGAACCTACATTTGAGATACAAAATGAGTGAAGCTCACTCGAGCCAATTAGAGTCATACAATCCTCATAATTTGCCAAGTATTCATAATCCATTATCTAAAAATGTCTATGAATAGTAGAATTTTCTTGAGCACCATGACACATGTTCTCATTACACCATTCAACCACATTTTTTGCATTAGTTAAATTAGCAACATGGTCAAATTTTAACCCCTCCCTTATAACAATTCTTTTTACACATGCTCTACCACCGTCATGCTCCCCTTTCCCATGGCTAGCCTTAGTGAAACTCCAAATATGTTCTACACCAATGGTAACATGCATCCTACTCAACTAATAAAATATTTATGCATTTTTAAATTATGATGTGCAATTATCTGACCAAATGTAATGCTAATTGAAAGTAATGTTCCTCTGAGTTAATTGTCCATAAAACTTCTCAAAACAACCTTGCACATACTCTATATAATGCGATCATCATCACTGATATAGAAATGGTACTCCCTTAATATTTTTTGATCTTCCTCTATACTATTAGGTGCATGAATGAATGCTATATGCATGAATATGAAAACTTGTGATGAGTTGTAATACTATGATTCAACTTCCTTTTATGGTTTGAATGTGTAATTTTCAAAAAATTCAACTACTAAAACAATATAATCAAGTGGAAATGTGTCCTTATTTAGCTTAAAATATTCATCCAACCATTTATCCTTATGTGTGTGCCTTGCATACTCATAAACAATTTTTTCCCTAAATTCAACCATAAATTTTGAAATAGGTATCTCTTTCGTAACAAGCTCACACTTTTTAGATTCTTTGTCATCTTTTAGTTGATAATTCATAGATTTGTATTTGATCAAAACAACTAATTCCTGTCTAATTTCACTTGTACACTCTTCATGGATACAATTTTTTTTTGGCAATCCACCACAAATGCTACAATTTCCATCCAAACATGATTTCTTATAAAATAATTATCCATCCGGTCTTTCAAAAAAAATATTTAGAATAAATTCCCTAGCTAATTTTGGTGGAACTTCTATGTCACACTCTTGTAAAATGTTGTTAGCATGCAAAGTATAATGAATACGGAAAAAAACATCATAGTGCATTGAAAATTCAACATGTTGCCTACAATAAGTGGTGCATGTGTGACTTATTTTTACATAAAAAGGTTTGGCCATCTCAAAAAATCTTTTACTAATAGTAATTTATGGATATTTTTCCAAAATCTTAGAGTAAAATTGTGTTTGAGTCATATCCAAGAATTTTTTTGGATGCGATTCATGATTACGAGAACCAACTCTTCTTTTCACTACATCTCTTGCATTGGGCAAAATTCTTGTACTGTCTTTCCAAAATTGTGTAAATATTTCAAAGCATTAGCTATAGCCTTTTCCTTTCATGAATGTTTACTAGATAATGCCCAAAGATCTTTGGTATTGGGTTTATTAAGTCTTTGATGTCTTGTAATTGATTTCATTAATGTTTATCTATTTATGTCAAGTGTTCGGCTTGCTTTTGAAATCAATCATTTTTTCCCTATTTCAACACTTACTACACAAATTATCATTATACATTGGGCAACATTAAAATATTTGTTGCATGATCTCAGACCTACAATATGATATACATCTTGTAGATTTTCAATAGTTTCATCATTTTCATCATCCATGCTAGATGTTCTTAGTCCTAATGCGTACATTGTAGGTCTCATCTTAACCAATTATATTAATGAAATAAATAATTGATATCTTTGACTATTGTAATCCAATCTATGAAAGAAACTATCCAAAATTTCTTGAGCCATTCTTCTTGAATGGTGGTCAGACATTTTGTTATGCATTGTTTTCAAAATATTTTTATCGACTTTAAGTAAGTACTTGTCTTTTCTATGCACAATTTTTGGAGGTGTTGTTAATGGTAGAATCTATTGAGAGGGTGTTTCAAAAATAATTATATGTTTCCATGAAATTTTCTTCATTTTTTGTTTCTTCATTATATGTTTTCGTGAAAATTTCTTCATTGTTAATTTCAACCTTATTTGTTTCCATGAAATTTTATTTAGTGTTGGTGGGTAAAGTATCATGCATAGGCTCATCATCAATAAAATAAAAAAATTTAAAATTTGAAAGTGAAATTCCAACATTATCTAATTTTTTATTGTCAATTTCATCATAATTTAATTCATTTTGTCAATTTCATCATTATTCAATTCATTATTGTCAATTACCTCATTATCTAAGGCATTTGGCTCATTAGAGTTAGTGTCTGCACCTTGTCTGGAACAAAATGCTTGCATTTATACCTTATTTTTCTCTCAAATATTATAATTGATTTGGTGCTTTTTTTTTCAACTTCTTAATCTTCCTTGAACTTGAACCGGAGCACATTTTGAAAATTGATAAATTTTCAAATGTGGGGTCCAAAAATGTACTTCAAAATGTATATAGAGAATATATAGAGTGCGTGTAGGAAATGTCTAAGGGGATAGGAATCTCAATTTGGGACAAAAATATATGTTGTAAATTAAGTTGTCTATAAATTAAGGAATGTGTACATGCTATAAAAACATGTATACATTATAGTAATGCGTATGCATTATTATAACACATACGCATTCTTTGAAGTATAAACATATCCTATATAAATAAGCAATAAAAATATCATATTAAATGCATAAATCCTCAATATGATGAAATAAGACCCAATAAAACTATAATATGATGCAATAATACTATCATATGATGTAATAAGGCTAAATATGATGGAATAAGGCTCAATATGATGCAATAAGACTATCATATGATGTAATAAGACTATCATATGATGCAATAAGACTATCATATGATGTAATAAGACTATCATATGATGCAATAAATACCAAATATGATGAAATAAGACTATAATATGATGTAATAAGGCTATCATATGATGCAATAAGGCTCAATATGATGCAATAAGGCTTAATATGATACATAAATCCCTAATATGATGCATAAATCTCTAATATGATGCAATAAAACTCTTGATAAGATTATGGATCAATAAGACTATCATATTATGTAATAAGGATCAATATGTAAGGCCCAATGAGCTATTTTTTCCCCAAATCCCATCATAGGTCCTTGCAAAACTAGGTTTAATAGGTTCACAAATTGGCACTAATCACATTCATGAATTTATGTTTTTATGATGAAACCAGGGAACTTAGGGGTTGTGATTGTTATAAAATTAGGGTTTAAGGTTAGGGGATTAGTGTAACAATTTTGTACATGTCATGAAATTAGGGTTTAGGGGAACTGTACATGTTTAAGTGATAAAATTAAGGTTTACAATCAACATGTCACGAAACATGAGATAATTTATCCCCTTTAATCACATCGTAAACTCTAATTTAGGTTTAATGGGTTTAAATTAGCCAAATTTGCATTTTTGATTAAATTAGGGTCAGTTAAGCCATACATATTGCATTTATTATATAATTGATTGGGCCATAAATTTGGTTTAGGGGCTCAATTTTTTCCAAATCACATCCCTAATTGCACCAATTGACTAATTGGTTCAATTCATAATAGAATCATACTTAATTTTTTCCTAAATCATATATCATCCTCTTATAGTTACGCCAAGAAGGGGTTTAAATTAGCCTCCCATACCTCCTCTATTGAATGAAACAAATCTTTGGTTCATTATATATATACATGATGACATTCTAGGGTTAATTTCACTCCAAATCACATGATGTATATAATTTAAAATAGGTTCATACATGGCTTATTTTGACCCTAATTACCCCTATAATTAAACCTTATTATGCCACATGTGTACCTCATACACCTGAAAGTGTTAAAGATATTAGAGATACATTAGGTCCTAGAAGTTTTAGAGTTGACAATGCCCCAAGAGGCTAAATCCAATTACATATCACCATGTGTATGTCGTATACTCAGAAGTGTTAGCACTGTTAGGGTGTTACGTCCTAAAAGCATTAAAGAGCTATCAGATCCCTATGAGGCTCAATCCATTATATGTAACCATGTGTATCTTGTACTCACATATAAGTGTTAGAGATCTAATTATTAAGTCCTTAAAGCATAAAATTTATCAAAGCTTCAGGATTTCCAATATAATAAAATATTTCCACATGTAGGTATAATACACATAGAGAAGTGATAGAGTTATTAGATATACATGTTTTATATCCAAAAAATATTAGAGATGTTAGCACCCTGGGAGTCTTTATCTAATCAAAGATGGATGCATGTAATTCTATACACCCCAATTTGAATAGATAATACCAATAGGTTGGGCATGGCTCTGCTATGTCAAGTCATCAAAAGTACTCAATGATCCCATCAACAATAAGAAACACTTGGAAAAATATGAACACAACTTAGATGTCATGAGGAATAAATCTAGGCATGTGCATGCTGTACTCTCTACATCTATTAGCTCACATGAGTAGAACTCATGATCTTTGATACTTAGATAGGTCCCATTGCCTCCAACCAATCCAATTAAGGCATATTCATAAATATAATACATACATATAAGATAAAAATCTTTAAATATTGATATTGATCCCATCAAATCATGTCTAGTAAATAATTTACATGATGCAAGCCCCTAACTTGCCATTACTATATGGAAAATGCCATGAAAAGCCCTTTAAGGTCCCATCCAAATTGAGTGAGCACCATTATTAGTCTTCTATGTATGTATTCAAATTATTTATATCCCTCTACCTTGAATTACATCTAGATCCCAAAGTACATTCATATTAAGTCCTACATGTAGAAGAGAAAATAATTCAATAATGAACTCCTCAACTTCAAATCCCAAGCCAGAGCAAGAATTTTGAGATACTACTTTCTTGAAGTCCACATCATAAGGTTTAAGCTTGTTACAATGAAATATGAACAAGACAATTGAAGATATATAAAATATATAATATTAAACCTTTTAGTGAGGGGGTGAACACTGGTATTTAATTTTGATCAACCATCTATATGAGGTGAGCAACATCATCCACATGAATAATTACTAGGTCCCTCTGCTTAGCATCATTCTTGAGGGGAAGCAAGTATCATATTTAGGGGACATTTTCACCTATAATGTATCTTGAATAATCTCAATAAAGTTTGAGCTAGGGTAACTTATAAATATGTCATAATTGGTCAATGTCAGGTCTATGCCACCCTATATTTCTAAAGTATAGTCATCCCTTAATGGTTTTGAACAAGGTCCTTAGTGTATTTAGATATTTTTTAAGATATACATTCATCACTACAGGCACAACATCAAGGATATATGTGACCATTTCAAGTTTATTGAGCTCAAAACCACATCTTATACAAAATAAAATGCATACCTAAAGTCCAAAATATCAAAATATAATAAAAATGCATACCCAAAGACCAAATTTGATTTTTTGGTCTCATTACAAAATAATGCGTATGAATTATATAACATGTATGTGCTATATAATATGTTATATAATGCGTACATGAAATTTGAATTTGAATTCAAAATTGAGCCTTTAGGCTCAAAAATGGCTTGGATTTTTGAGCCAAAGGCTTGTGACTGTGCATCTACAATTGAGATTGATAGTTTTGATAGAAAACAACAAATTTTATCTTCAATCACCTAATACACTATGGATTTTAATGAAAAAATTCAAAAAATTATTACCATCACGATGAACATGCTGTCCTCTTTCTAAATATATGATTTTTATAATTTTTGGGTTATTTTAAGGGTCCAAACTATATTTATTTCTAACTACACCTTTTTTAGGCCACTGCATGCTACACATATACATGCCTATTCATGTTTATGCAATTTGTTTTTTGATGATACAAGTGAAAAAAATATATATGGTAATAGACTAGGCCTAATTTTACACACATTTAAAAAAAAACAAATTTCATTTTTTATGAGGTAGTTAGGGGGGCCACACAGATGGCTATCCATTTTTTTGTCAGTTTTCAGGATCTACTTAATTGAAAAACTAATAAAAAAATTTATTCATTGGAAAAAAAAATTGTAACACACTAGAAAATCTTATCTAAATATTCACCAAAGGGTTTCAAACAATATTTAACAATGATAAAAAAATGGTGGGCCTTATGGAAATCTATCTACTATGTTTTCTTAAAAAAATAGGAGGTTCTCTTCAAATTTTAAATGATTGGCCTATTTATACTTAACCATTTAAAAAAAAAAAAAGTTTTTCGAAACTAGACTTGAAATGTTACAATTCATATTTTTATACCATCTTAAAATTTTGAGTGTAGCCATCTCAAATTATCTATAGAAGTTAAAATTTATGAAATTTCAAAAAAATCATGTCCATGTTTAGGCCCTCTTTCATCCCCCAACATTGTGCACTTACCCCATAACAACATTTATTGAAGGTGCTTATTGACAACAAATTTAGATTGATGAAGATTAGCTCTAAAATATATGTATCATTACATTCATATGATAGATGGATATTAAATTAATAAATTATTCAATCCATATTATGGTAAATTCTTTGGAAATAATATTATACCAATCAATTGTGGACCAAATTTTAGTGATACACCTATATCGATGACATCTTTTCCCACCAAATTACCATTTACATTAGGAAATTACTAGGTATGTATGATGTAGATTGTATTAGATATAAAATGTTATTATGTATCCTTTTTACATGAATTTAATCTAGCTATAATGTGTTTAACCCTAAAATATATATTAGGGTAATTTAGGGTTAAAGAGGTAGAGATAGCCTAGGGCACAAGGGTGTTAAACTATCTCTATAACAGGCTAATTAATTACAAAACTTAGATAAAACATATATTGAATTTATTATGACAAGATATGATAAAAATATAAAGTATAGCTATGTTATATATTAAATTTATAATGAAAATAAGATACTTATCTAGTTATTATGCTAATACATATTTGGATCTAGAATAGGTAGAAGTAAACTAGATATGGATTTTGGATCAGTCACCTAATTCTAGAAATTGTACCCCTGGAGATGCAAACACTTATATTGACTTGGGATAGTTACATCAAATCTTTGATATGGATTAAATGTAAGTGTATAGTTTAAAATACCCACTGAAATTGGTTGACCACTTTGATTCTTCTAGGTTCAACATCACCTTCGATCTGGTGCATTCATATCTAGGTCATGTACTCTCACTCCTTGTCAAATGAGAAAACCCTAGTTCTTCATATTCATATTAGTTGTAGGAAAAATGGGTTAGTTGGAATATGGTGTCAAGCTTCCCCAAATAACAATCTATTAATGAGGTCTACCTACATAGCCAATACTCTAAATAGGTCCTTAAACTCATGTAGTTATCCCCTATGTGTTGTCTTGTGTGTGAATCATGCAATGTGTGATAAGAAATCACAACAATGACCTAGATTTTAAATTGGAAAAAATAGATCTTGAGATACTCATTAAGTACCTCATACCTATATATGTTATATCCTAATGAATGATATGGAAACATGAGAAAATAGGGATTTTTTTTTTCACTTGAGTGCTTGATTAAATGCCTTTGGAAAATTACCTTGTGAGTTCTTTGGTCTATGCTAGGTGAGGAATGAATGAGGGTTGATATTATATTTAGATCAATCCCATTGGAGAATATATCAGACTAAATCACTTAGGATATTCTTCAAGATGCATTTCATTTACAAATTGGATGACTTTAGGGTAGTTGACACTTGTGTTGACACAAGCATTTGATTGGGACACAAGTGTCTGGGTAATTAGAAAATAAATGTAGGTCTAAAACATGTAGAGATTGAATTTAGGTAGGTTTATAACATTTTAAGAAATATATAAGGCTTAGGTCATTAAAATAACATAGGTTGAACTAAGATATAATAAATTATGCACATAGAGATAGTGTATGTGAACCTTTTGGAAACAAGAAAGGCCTAGAAGTTGAAGGTACATCCATGATATGAATTTTCCAAGTATACAATACTGAGGTGATATATAAATGATAAAAAATTTCTGCATAATGTAATTTAATGACAATTTCACTCATTAAAATAAAAAATATTCAAATATAACTATAGGCATAAAACTTGAACAATCAGAAATAGTGGATGAAAAGGCAACATGTCTACACAACTTTAAGGTCAAGATAGGTAACAGTCATAACTAGGATGAATTATTAGACTAATTCTATCCACATTAATTTAAAATACTTAAAAAATCAAATAATTCAAAAATTAAAAAAATGGAATATTCCTAAAATACAAAACATTCAAATATTCCAAATAAATAAAAATAGGACCTAAGTATGACATAATTGATTGTTTAAATTATTTTCATATGCTAGTTATCACATGTTTGATAGATTACATATCCATTTTAATGTGCACATGAATTTCATGATATACATGAATTCCATATAAGACATATAAATATATATTGTATATAGATACATAGATGTTGGACTATCTTATACCCAAGGGCCATGTCAATGCTAAACACATCTTATTCCATTAGTTACATGTATATAGGTTATAGTTTTCCATGAGTTTTTACCATGTTGAGATATATTTATTTCTTACACATGTCTTGCCATTACTTATACTTTACAAGTGATAGTTGGATATGCTACTTTATTATGTTGTGACACTAACATACATTGTAGTGTATATTAGTGTGACTTGTTATACACTTTAGTGATGTCATTTATATTTCATGATAGGCAAGTAATTTTCTTATCTATTGCATGAAATCTATTTACCTTGTTTTTAAGAACATATTCATGTCCCTTGTGTGTGTCTCCTTAGTGTTGTTTGTTTCAACATTTTTATGTCCCTTGTCTATATCCCCTTGGCCTTGTTTTTTTTGACATTGTAAACACCCTAATTTGGCCAAGAAACCACAAGTACTATGTCTTTTATTGCTCTTTCATGGGAAGGTCCTAGGGATGAATGTGAGTCTTATTTACGTGGTCATTTTGTGTCTTTTGATCTTTATTATGACTTGTTTTCCATGTTTTATACACCCCCAATGGTCCTTTATCATCCCATCCCAATCATATCCTTGTGGACCTATTTTAAACAATCTTCACCCATTTTTGTGTTTCTAAAACACTCACATGGTCTTAGACACTAATGCAGTGCATTAGTGTCCAATTCAGTGTTAGTGTCCAATAATCACTTTTTTAGCATGTTTTGGGTCCTAAACCTTCCTTGACCCTTCTCTTATTATTTTATCTTCCTTTTCATCTTGTTGGACAATAAATAAGAGTATTACTTTCAAATCAAAGTTCCTTCTATATAAAGAGCCTCACAAGGCATTTTACATCTAACACTTACTCTTTTTGCACATAATTACATATAATTAGGCAATATTATATCTTATCACACTACATATTACTCAACAATCAAACCTATATCTACATGCTTGATTAGAGAAGGGCCTAACTGAAAGTCATTCTAGCATACCATGCACATTGATTATGCATGTTCCCTAAGGGAGAACTACATGTGATATGAGACCCCTACCATTGGGGTTAATGTAGAAAATGGTGAAGATAAAAAGGTTTATGTATCACATGATCTTCCTTGAAACCCTCCCATAATATCCCTATAAGTCTCAGGTAGTTTCTCCATAGAAGGACACTAACATGATACATTGGACACTAGCACAGTGCACTAATGTCATCCTAACTGTGCTACTATTTGACGGTATTTTTAACCCTAGTTCTAAAATTAAGGACTCTCGATTGATTTCCAAGCCTTTTACAACATTATTGACATTTCACAACACCTATTTCACTCCAAATAAGTTAAATTTATCATTGTACACACATCTCAAGTAAATTAGCTCAATATATCTATTTACAATACTTGTCTAAATTTATCCTCTATACCTATCCCCTTTAAAAACCTATAATTTAAATCTCTAAGTCCTAAATAGTTAAAATTTTTGGTGAACCTAACTTACTTTAAATATTTATTAAAACCCTAGTTCCATCTTAGGGTTTACCTTATGCATTTTTGTGTAATAAATTAGGGTTTCTAAAATTATGATTTTTTTCTAATTTTTGCATAACCTAACTGATTCAAACTAGTCCTCTAATATGGTTTCATTAATTTAATACAGTTTGAAATTTGTCTATAAAAGCCTCAAAAACCCTAGATCTGCATACTAGGTTCTTATACATCTAAATATTAGCCCTTGGTTACAAATGAAATTCTAATTTTTCCATTTATCAGGCTGAATATTTAGCATATTTACAAATATACCTATGTTATATTACAATCTACCTTTTGTGTGTTTTTTGTTCATTGTTTACATTCTCTTTTTTGACATGTTTAAAATGACATCTAAGAAGCCTCTTGTCCCTCACCCATTTGATGAATTTATAACCTTTTCTCATAATTATAAGAATGAATGGACAAATTTTCTAGATTACAAACTAACACATGATAATGATTTCATTTATAATGATGATGATGATGATGATGATGATTATTGTATTGATGGATATGATGATTACTATGAGTATGATAATGAAAGTGTTGACAAGGATAAATTATATGCATCTTCTTTTCTTTTCTCTCTCTCTCTTTCTTCTACTTCTCAAAATCAAACTAACAATATAATCACAAAAGAACCTATTGTTGGTAGTGTTTTGTTCTAATGTGATCGTGGCTTTTCAACCACTTTTTCTATCTCAATCAAATTAAAATAATATAAGTACAATAAATTAAATATAATTTTGCATGATTCAAGCAGTATAGAAAAGAGCAATGCATCTTATTTAACCTATATAGTTTAATTTGAAAAAGAATGTACAAATGGTATTGCACATTTTATACATTACTAAACTAAAGAGAATGAGATTATTTTATCACCTTATTTTACATTTCAAGATTAACACAATGATTTTATGCAAAATGTTGATAATTCAAATATCTCTAACTCTTCTCCTACATTAATGTACCAAATGAAAAAATGATTACTACTTCTTCTAACCTTGAATCAAAGATTGAAAATAATGATCATACATGCATTCCACTCATAACTAGTGAAGACATGCATTGTCTTACACCTACACATGATGATATATTACATAGTAGTAAAAATTTGAAATTTTATCCTACTCTTTCTCTTAGTGAGCATGTGAATGATAATTCTTATACTCTTACCTCTACAAGTGAATTAAAATCTAATTTTTATGAACCTTGGAATAACGATGATTACTATGACTTTGGTAAAGAAGACATTGAGTCTAGTCCTTCTAGTTCTCTCCCTACTTCACCCATATCTCATGTTCAAATTTATTGTTTATCAAATTCTAATTCAAATTAAAATATGCCTTTGGATAAACACAAATGAAATTATACTTATGTTCATAGTTTACACAATCAACATTCGCATGATAATAATGTATTTTTTAGTCCATTAGCAGGTGATACTTCTCTACAAATTAATAAAATAAGAGATACCAATGAATCTCCCTAAACCCCCCTTACTACAATATAACCAATTTCTCATCCTAACCTCAATGAGGGTGATATCCCAATTCCCTCTCACCAGGTCCAAGTTATCACCTCTTCAAAGGTTACAAAAAGCAAACCAACTCTATCTAAAAATGGTCCTCGACACAATGTACTATGGTTAAAATTAATAACAAGATTCAAGAATTAAATGAACCCCTTGATGATGTTAATATACCTTCACCAGAGGTAATATCATTGATGCATACCATGGGTGCTTTACAATACCAAGTACACCATCTCACATTAGAAAGTAAAGCATATACCAATCTTGGGTTGATTCCGATGCCATCCATGGAAATCCTATCCCACACAAAATATTCACTAGAAAGTTACCCAAGTAGTTTCAAATACTAATATTTCCAAAGTTCAATGGACATGGAAACCCATACTTGCACCTTAAATAATATAAGAAAGCTATGACACATGTCACTAGCAAATTGATTCTCTTACAATTATTTCCATTGACTATAGAGGGTGAGTCATTAAACTAGTTTCATCATCCACTCCCTAATGGTTCACTACATACATACGATGAGTTATAAGAAGTATTTATTATGGACTACATATAGAATAAGGGACCTCGAGTCACATATGAAAGGTTACCTTCACTACACTAGGGTAAGTTAGAAATAATGAGTGATTACACTCTATGATTCAAATCTTGCATGAAACATTTGATTCATTAGCTGACATATTTATAAGTACAATAAATATTTTCTAGAGGTCTCATCTTTACTTTTAAGAAGAAATTAATATATGAGACATCCAAATCATTTCTACATCTATGTAACACAATTATGGCATTAGAGAAGAATTTGGGACTAGTTGAGATAGATTCAAAGGTATATTTGGATTTATATTTCCCATAGCCATAGTCATCCAATATGGTACAAGTACCAAATCCACCTATGAGTAAGGAAAATGTGGAAAAAAAATCAAGATACTTAATAAAGGTAAAGAGCCACTTTACACAACATCTCATATAATAAATAGAGCATATGACACCTTTAGTGAAGCCATATAATTTTTAGATAGAGATAGACCTCATGATATATTATTTACATTAATAGACATATAAATGTTCACCCTTCCTCCTACTCAACATCATACAACACATCATTCATAACGAATAATAAATAAACCATATTTCAACTATCACATAATCAATGGACATTGGGACAATAACTATTATACACTTAGAGATAGTATTGACCAATGTGTTGAGAGAGGCATTATAACATTCATGCAGGGGGCATCAAGATCTCTTTCTACACACTCTCTTAGATCACAATATTATATGAGCGAGTTATCCCAAGACATTCCTTTTAAGGAACCATTGGTTACTAATTGTATGATCCATGTGGTTTATAAGACACCTATTAATGTGAGATATCATTCACCATAAATTCAACAAAGATGGTAGCCAGTTCATAGAGATCAACCTAATTATAGTATTTTGGTAAAAAATGAAAACCAACCCCATCACTAGTTTGAGTTTGGCCACTAATTAAGATATTTGGAAACAATCATAGATATCATAACACAATTTTAGTTTGACTACCGAGTAAGATATTTGGAAACAATCACATAGATCAAAGCATAGTTTAGTTTGACCACTAATTAAGATATTTGTAAATAATCATAGAGATTAGAGCATAGTTTCATTTTGATCACTGATTAATTTATTTGGAAAAAATCATAGAGATCATATTATAATTTCAGTATAACAACTTGATAAGCTATTTTTTATAAAGTTTATACATCTAAATAATATTAATGCACCATAAGTAGTATCAATTCCAAAGTCTACTTCTATGACTACACAACATGAGCAGTATGGTCACTTATTTATGATGCCATCTAGATTCAGATAATGCATGCCAAAATTACATGATTTACACTACTATGACACTTCTATAACTACTAACAACTAAAATTCTTAATATGTTATACATAACTAATATAACATCCATATACATATGAGCAATCAATTACAATTCCATAACTAATTAAATATTTATCTATATCAAAACATAAGTAATAAATACAAACAAAAATCTTAAGTAAACAATTTCACAAATTAAAATACCAGATAACATAATACTCATGTAATAAAAATTCCATTTGTGTGTGTTTCAAAACAAGTTTTCATATATTAATACATAATCACTTAATAATTAGAGTTTGGTCACTAAGAGCACCCTCCTCACTCTCACTCTCAGATATATAAACACTAAAATTAGATGCCATGACATCCCCTCTAGATCTTGATCGAGACCTGTGTCTCCTCTCTCTATCTCATAGTTCTACCACCTTGGCCATCAGCTCTGCATGCTCTCACTATTGATGAATGTAGTCACCACAATCCTACCAATTTCCACACTTAGAACATTAGGTGGGATAATAGCTCACCTCTAATCCTTTTAACATGCCTCATCTCTATCAACAAATACTCATTTATAGGTCAAAGTGACAATGGCCACTCACTCAAATAGATGTGCATGAATTCTCACAACTCCTATGGCCCTTTCCACTATCCCATCATCCATGGCATCTTCAAGGATATGTCATGTCAACTCTCATATTAAAACCTCAATAATGGTATCCTAGTACTCATCATCTCCTATACCTACACATACAAACACAATTCATTAGATTTTCATTGATAAGTCAAACACTAAACTAAACAAAACATACAAATCCACAATGACAACATACCCTCAGATGACCTAATGGGATCTAAATCTAATACGTCCTACATGTTATCCCCATCTGCTAAAAATAATGGTGTCCATCTATGCTACTTACACCATACTATGTAGGCATTGATCACTCCTATATCATATATATTAGGCATATTTAGTATTGGATCTCACTCTATCACTAGAATCAAAATAGAATCAATAGATGTGGGTTTTAGCCTATTACCTAGCCTCAATGACACTTGATAACTCATAAACCATACCCATGGTGTAGGTGGCACATTATGGGTAAAACCAAACTATATTGTCACCTAATCATACTAAAATCACTCAAATACATTGACCCAATAGTCATACAACTAATAACTCACTTGAACCTATTTCAGTTAAACACCATTCTCAGGCCACCCCTAAAAACCTTTGTATGGTCTCTAAATAATGTCTCTAGATATCAATTGATCCAATGTCTATCTATAGTGCATCATGGTATTTGATTGCACATGAGCTATACCATTTAATATCTCTATAAACATCTATGGGTGGGCCAAATCCATCTGCAAAAACCCTTCTGGTCTAGCCACTATAATATGCTCATAATCTTAACAATATAATAATATCAATAACCCAATACCACCTATGCATAAATCCTAAGTAAAATGATACAAATTTTGATACAAGTGGGATATTATAGTGTGACCTCATGAGTATACAATTATGTGCTCCTCTAAATCCTATTGTAATCATCTAAAAATGACACTTGAGTGCACAGAGTGTTACATGAGATTACCCATTCGTAGCTTATCCCTAGACCTATTTTATGCCCTATTTAGAAACTTATCTAGCTTTCATGTGGGCCACACAATCCATAGACATCTAAAAATTAGTCCCAAACCCTTCCTTAGGCATCTATGCTCCTAGTTCCTCAAGTTCTACCATTGGACACTAGCACCATAAGTGTAAAGTAGTGCCACAGTGCTATTGTCCTATTTGGGCGCTATTGTCCTATTCCCTCTTTTGAGCTCCAATGGATTTATTTTCAATTCCTAAATCACCTAGGGTCATCCTATAACTATTTAAAATCACACACAATCACTATATAAATATATATACATGAATTTTATCCATTTATCTACTAGATGGAAATCACATGCAAATACACACAAACAAGCTCAGAACAAGTTGTGCACAATCAAGGTATCAATAGCTATTGAAATATCAGTGTAGCTCAATTATTTCACAAGATAATGGTTATATTTATTGCATATATTATACCCTAATCTATTTTAATCATACCCTTTTATAACCTAAGGATTACACTCCATAACCCTAAAATGTTAATTCATTTGATGAACCCAACTTACTTTGAGTAATTTTTTTCAAACCCTAGTGCATAATTAGGGTTCCCCTTCTTATTTCTAGAACATACCCAATTTTAAATTTTTAGCCTACCATCATGATGGATGCCATGTTATAATTTTTGGTACAAATTCTTGTGGTTTGTCTTGTATGCCTATTGCCTACCATTTAAAGAAAGATGCACATGTATGTCACTCCTCTCATAGACCATGTTAGAACTTAGCTTATTTCACACATTGGTCCACCCTATTTTGAGTCCCCCTTCTATGAGAATAATTATTGCATGGCCTAATTTGAGTTACTTATGGTTACTACTTAATGATATAGAGGTTAGAGGAATCTTTTTGTTCTGCCTCCACCTAGATTGGTTAATTATATTCACTCACATCCCACCTCTACTACTCACGCTCGATAAACAATATATCCTACAATTCAAGTTATTACTATATGAAAAATGATGCCTCCTAGGCCAATACATGAAAAATTTAACTCCATCATCCCTCCTTTTCCCAAAAACATTACAATGTGACCTAGGGATCAAGACAAAACATTTGATATTATGGATCAGTTGAGAAACACACCGGCTAATATCTACCTATTAGAATGAATTTAAAAGGAAACTATTTTCAAATATATTCCTTTTCAACAACTTAATCATACATCTTTGCCTCATGACACAGAGCCGACTTAATTTGCATCTATCATAGACACTAGCAAGGATATTAAGGACTTTATATCTTTTTCCAATGAGGATTTTCCCTCACAATCAATTATTGATCATAATCTACCGCTCTTCATTTAGGCACAAATTAATACCACTGCTATTAAATGAGTTTTAATTGATAGTGATTTAAGACTTAGCATATGAAACCCCATATTTTTATAGACTATGGGGGTTGATATGGAATACATTCAAAAGAAACATAAGAACATTAGAGGTTTTGATGGCATTCCTATATATGCTTTGGGTTCTATTACATTAGATATTATAGTTGGGCCAAAAAATCTACCTACATAATTTCAAGTAATGCCTAATCATTTTTACTAAAACCTATTACTTGGGAGACCTTGGATACATGGTATGGAGGACTTACAGTCTAAATTGTAAATATGCATCAAGTTTTTACATTCAAGGGATACTTATACCCTTATCGAGTAGATAATCAACCATACAGATATTGTAGAATCATTGAGCCTACCACTTCGAGTACATATTTAGATGGGATAACTAATAATATTATAGAGTCCCCACCTCACAAGATTTTGATAGAGAAAATACATACATAAGAGGTTGGGGAATCTAGCACCACTATTCCTACACCCATCCTAGACCCTCCTATAATACAATTATCCCTATACATAGTAGATGATGGGATTGTCACAACACCATTACCATGTTAATTCAAATGAAGTATATATTTGAAAGTTTGATATAGATTCCTAGGCCATTATAGAGAATTATCCAACACCCATTGATATTGATGATTACTTATGTGGATTGAGCTTCACACCAATTAGCCTTGGAGAGTACAAAGATGATTTTAAGGCACTCATGCATTTTCCCATATAGGCAACACCACTAATTCATAGTCCTATATCTACATGCCCACCCAATCAGTTATAGTTAGAGGCAGATTCCTCCATTCACTTAGTATATGGTTACATCTATGGATATTGACTAAATTATACATATTTAAGTAGGCAATTCAAAGGATAGACCAAATTAGATTTTATAGATATTACTTGATAGAGGATTGATTCCATTACCCATAATTCATCATAGATCCATCATCAAATTATCATAGCATGATGGTATACCCTTTTGTTATTTGCATACACTTATAGGACATGATACAAATACATGTTCATTATTACATCACAAATTGAATAAGTTTAAGGCTCATGGAACTATTTAAATTACACAACCTATACCTCCACCAATAGAGGTACCACTATAGAATCTTAATCGATAAAGATATTCATGAAATTATCCCTTGACTATATGAGTTTACATCCAGGACCAATACATCCCTCATGTTACTATAGGCGAGGATTCAGATCCCAACACTCATACATTGGAATTTTTAGATCACATAGGACATCAAGAGAGTGAGATACAACATGATATACATTTTTAGGATTCCTTAGGACATATTAAACTACTAGTTGCATGTGGCCCAAAGGTGGCCAACACATTACTCTTCATCATGAACACAATCACTCATATACAAGTTACCCTTGGTAGTACATGGTTATAGGCAATGGGTGCCATAGTTGATCACACATATATATGATTGGATTTAAGTCACGAGGGACATACAATTCACATTTTACATGATGTCTTAGATGAGAATAATATATTTTTTTACATATACCCCATAGTCTAATGTGGTTTACCTTGGGATTGCATGGGATGCTTATTACATAGTAGAGTAACATGTTATTTAGATGTATAATTTATACTAATGCCAAGGGTAAGGCTACACTTATATAGAAAACAAGGTATGGTGATCATGATGATGATGATTTATTTGAGTTTGGGTAGATTCAGTATCTAACATTGGATCACCTCCCACCAGATCCAACATTTGATTATCCACATCCCACGGATGTGTTCTTAGGTCTATAGAGACATTACACTTCATTTTTACCTCATCTCTTTTATTTACATAATATAATTATACACAGTGTAACTCATTTTACTCCTTCCATGTAGTTTCATTCTCATGTTGCTTGTACATAGCTTATATCCAAAAAATACAAAAACATTATAATATGTTAAACACACAAACATTAAAATGTTTACTTAGAAAATAAAAACTATATACTGTATGCATTTCCATTTTTACATTTATTATACGTGCTAGGTACTACATATGATATTTGTGTTAGTATAGTCAATTTTATCACACACATGCTTCACTTATTATTTTTGAGGGTTCATAGATATTTATAGGACCCAGGTCCACCAGATAGATCTATATTTTCTACTATCTACCCACTAGGGGAATATAAATATATACACATAATCCTCATTTGATACATTTACCCATTTTGGGGTATCCTATACACAATTTTGATTTCCAGTTTACATCTTTCTAAATGCTATATCATAGATTTAACATTATTATATCTTGATATCGATCATCTTACACTACTACTACTCATATTTATTACTGACTACTACTACTCTAGACTTAGTTTAGGTACATCCTTGATCTTATACAAATTTGCACCATATGTTCATGTATACTTTCACTTCTAGATTTACTAGTTTAGACTTGATTGTGATTCTATGCTTCTACATATACTCTAGGTCATTTGAATATACCATTATTCTATGCTCTATGTCACTTCTTTTCATTGTATGTATCCTTTGGACATGTGTCCATGTCCTTGTGTGTACTTTCTTGATTGTGTATATAGACATTTGAGCATGTCCTTTCATGTGGATGTAACATAAATTAATTACTCTATATGTATGTGGACATTTGAACATGTCCTTGTATGTCTTAATTTCTCATATTTAGTGGTATATGCCCATGTCCCTTGTATTGTGGCCCCTTGGCCTACTTTGTGTACCTCATGTGTGGTATATGTATTATTACATGTATGCATCATGGCCATGACACTTTTCTCTTTTTTTTTACACACTCTAGTTTTAGATGCCATGAGGGAGCTCATGCATCTACCTTTCCTCCTTGGGTGTTGTTATGGACATCATGCCCTATCCCCCTAGGTATTTTCTTAGTTTATCACATAGATTTATTGTTCATACACATGCTTACATTACTATATCTATCTTGTTATCTTTGTGAATGTTATATCTAGCATAAATCATACATTAAAAACTTATGCTTAGATATATTACATTCCAATGTCATGTATATACATTATATTGTTTTATTACATATCTATCATATATGCTTAGGCTAACACATATCATGTAGAGATTTTTATTTTGAGGATAATTCTTGCATAGGTTTATAAAATTCCCTCAAAAAATGGGGCATTCAGAGAGGTTTGTCATAGATATTGGGCCATCTCAATGCACTCAGAATATAGTTTCCAACAAACAAGCACAAAATATAGAGCTTAATTTCAGCAAAACACAATGGAAAATAGTTAAAAAAAGATTAGACACAATTGGTATAAAAACAACATATTAGGAGACTAGAGCCAAAAGTGGACACTATTACCATCATGCTACTATCCAAGATATGGTGTTATTATCCACTAGCCCTAAAAGAAGAAAAATCTAGGTTTTTGAGAAAGGCATAATAGTTACAGTCTAGGTTTGCATCAATTCAATTATAAATTACTAGTGTTTGTTTAGTTTTACATAAAATCATACCATTTTTCTCAAATTGAGGGCATAATACATGGCATGAGAACCCTTATTTTAGTTTAAAATATACAAATATAGATTATTACAACTTATTCTAGAATCCATATGCTCAGATATCAAATTTAGGGGTATGTGCATGACACATTATTTCCATATACTCAATTATACACCAATTGATCAAATGGAATATAAAAATCCATGTCATTATCTATGTCATACACACCAAACACCATGTTCCAAGTAATACACTAGATTTATGATTACTCCATTTACAGAGGTTAGCATTATTTCATGGTCCTTAAGCTACATAAATGAGTACTTAAGGATGACCCTAGGCTGATTTTATTTCTAAAGTTCCTAAGTGGTTACATAACTATCATATATAGTTTCAATTACAATCATGTAATGTCAATTATAAACATACAGCTTTATCTACATTTCACAATTGAGTTACATATGCATCTACTACACATGGGTAAGTAAAGATGGATTCATAGTCTACTTGATTTCTTAAGCCACCTACACAAGAGGGTTGGACAAGCCATTAGTCGAATCCAAGTTATTCACAAGTCATGATCCACCAAGCAGGGGTGGGGAATGATGGATTTAAAACCAAATTGAGTTATTGGGCCACCCATATGTGGGGATTGAGAAAGCCATCAAATCAATCTAATTTATTCATCTATTTGATCATTATCTACATGCACACATAATATGTTACTAGATTTATGCAATGGTTCATGTACCCAATGATGTGTATTTTTTTCTTTCCTCTCTCTTATCTATTTACTCAATTTTGTCTTTGATCTTGATATCTCTTAATTAAGGACTGATCTATGCACATTTATTTTTTAGGACATGCAATGGAGCATGCTTCACATATTTATATCTAAATTCATGGACTTGGCCTCATAGGTAAGTCTAAGTATACTTCTTTTTCCTTTATCCTAATCATTTTGCTTTGCTACATTTATAGAATAAAGGGGGTAAATGTAATCATCTAAAAATGACACTTGAGTGCTAAGACTATTACTTGAGACCACCCATTCCTAGCTTATCCCTAGACCTATCTTATGGACTATTTAAACACTTATCCAATTTTTTTGTAGGCCATAAACATCCCTAAACATCTCAAAATCAGTCTTAGACCCTTCCTTAGTCATCCAGGCTCCTAGTACCTCAATTAATGCCAATAAACACTAGTTAACTAAGTGGATAATAATGCCACAATGCTATTGTCCTATTTGGGTGTTATTATCCTTTTCCTTCTTTTGAGATCCAACAAACATCTTTTCAATTCCTAAAGCACCTAGGGTCATCCTAGACGTATTTCAAACCATGTAAAGCACCAAATCAGTATATATACATGAATTTTATCCCTTTATCCACTAGATGGAAATCAAATGAAAATACACACAAATAAAATTAGAAAAAGTTGTGCACAATCAAAGTTATTAATCCCTATTCTACCCTACTTTTGCATGCAGTCATCTACAACCCTCCTAAGCTCAGAATACTCAAATTTCCAATCTCAAGCATCACTTAAAGCACTCAAACTAGCATTCATACTAGCTTCACTTGTACTTGCACTAATACTTAGGTGGGAATAACTACATCAAGCTTGATCACTCCTCAGAGTATTAGTATGTAACTCTCATCATAATGGGGTGTTGATGATGTACAACCTACCCAACTAACACCACACATTTATTACTTGTCCCACATCAAATGCCCTAATCACATAGAGGTCTAGTGGTTTTCATACAAAATTAGTTATAATAGGTCATAGACAATGAATCAAGGTTTGTCTACATAGGGACATGATTGGTAGACTCAGTACAGGTACTCATACAAGGTCAAAATAGTTCTTACAAAAAGGACACTAGTGTCATAAGTGGACACTAGCACCACAAAACTACTCTCTAGGGTAGGATGCTATTGTCCAGGAGGGTTTTGACACCTATATCTTATTTGAAACACTCAGACCAGTTCCTTACTAGTTTTTTAACTCCAGATCCTTTGTCTTAGGGATTTTAAAATTAAGTATTCATTTGTATCCTTCATTTATATTATTATAAATATTAGTTTAACTCAGTTATATTTTAAGTCAATGATTGTATTTATTACATATTTATACCTTGATCTATTGTACTCATACCTTTTAATAACCTAGGTCTTAAAATACATAAACCTAAAAAGTTAATTCACCTACACTATATCATGCATCATATATGAGATAGATATCCCAATCCCATCCATAATAACAAAGGAAATTAATAACACCACCAAAAAATTACACAACTACAAAACATTATCCATAATAACAAAAGATAATAACACATCACTATAATTTACTAGATGATGGGTCCCCGTGTGCATAACTAAAAAATACTTCATGACACATTATATAGCTTTATCTCTAATAACCTCCTGTAACACTTCCCATTGACTATTAATGGGTAATATTAGTATCCTATAGATGTGCTCCAAAGTCATAATAATATCCCCAATGGGAAACCAAAATGTACAAGTATTAACATTCTACCTCTCGCATAAAGTCATCATCATATGAGAGTCCTAGGGCATTAGATCAAGTGATGCCACATGGCCCAAACCAAATCTATTGATCACTACCCTATCATCAACTGTCAGGGGATGTACACATAAGCACTTCATCATCTGACCAATCTAGAACTCCCTCATGCATACATCTACCTATAAAACACAACCAAATTTGACATTTGAATCTCTAAATGGAAAATAAATATGTAATTTTAGTCAATAAATACAAAATAGAAGCAATAATAGCAAAATTGTCTCCAATGGAAACTAGCACTACACCTACGATAGTAGTGTTGGATAGTAGCACTATATCTAGGATGGTAGTATGGTAGCCTAAGACACTAGTGTAGTTCTCGTGTAATCACATAAAAATGTAATTTGTATAAATTGAGCATGACCTGTGACATCCAAACCATAAGTCTTTTTGGCTTGCTTGTATAACCCACTAGGCATGTTTTCACTACTTCCCAATTACTTAAATCCTTCCTAAATCAGCCCTAGCTATCCTATATTCCTCTCCCAGGCATAAAACTATCCCCTAAGTTCCTTATCTCCTTGGAAAATAGAACCATAAGTTGGACTATAGCATTGGACCTAGGGTGTCCACTTTCCAGTGCTATTATCCAAGTCACTCTTAGCCTCAAATGGTCCGATTTCCTTGGATCCTTATCTTTTTCCATATTGACCTAAAATGAAGTCATCTAACCCAGGATCATTAGTTTCCCTATAAAATCCTATTCAAGGGTCATTTAGAAGTGTTGAAAATCATTCAAAAGGCATGAGATAGAAATACACTAAGCACACTCAAATAAATCTTTATTTTCTTTGCATACAACCAAGCACTGCTATTTCGAGCCTACTCATGCTCTCACATAAGTCACAAGTCATCTCAAGCTTTCCTAGATTTTCATAATACATGCATTGCATACACATGATTGCATAATACACATTCAATTTAGGAGAAATACATTAGCTTGGATCCCTCCTCATAGTATTGGTGTGTAGGCAATGTACCCACACATGGGGTATGATCATACATTCAATGCATAATACACACTAACCCCTTTTTATAACTGATTGAAGACCACTTGTCAAGCCTAAAGATGAACTAAGACCCTATAGGATAGAATCAATTGCACATAAAGATTCATAGATGATCAAGACCTAAGATTCTAGACATAGAGCTTCACGGATGATCAAGACTTGAGATTATAGACATAGAGCCTCCCAAAGTATTAGAATAGAACCTAGAAAGATCAGAAGAAGCAAATCAGAGGGACTATAGTGCTAAAAATGGACTATAGTGTTGGACCTCCAAGTGTCTAGTTTTTGGTGCTACTATCTAGGTAGAAAATAGACCTTTGGGTCCTATTTCTGATAGTCTACCTATTCAACTCAATAATTTGCAGTTCTAGAATCCTCCATCTTAGTCCAAAAATCAGCTAAGTTCACTATTTATCCCCTTGTTTGTTATTTTTAGAAATCAATTAAGCACTTCCATATTTAATAAATTAGTAGGTTAATTAGGCATATTATATTCACATATTTAATATATTAATCTATACCTCTTTACTAATTAGGAAATTAAACCCTTAGTTTCCCAAAAATTGTAAAACATTTGGTGAACCTTTGAATTTTTGAACAAAAACCCTAAAAACCCTAGGGCCATTTATTTATGATTTTTTGTAATATTTTCATAATTTTTATAGAATTTAAAAATTAGAAAACTAAAAATTTAGTGTAATATTTTCAATAATTCATTCAAACCCTAGTTTCCACATACTAGGTCCTATTTGCATGAAAACACTACCAAATCACTAGGAAAAATATTTTGCTAATTTTAGAAATATTTTAAGATTTTTCTTGAATTTTTCAAGTTCAAATCTACAAATTATTAATAAAATTTTCAAATTATTATATTAATTTTGGAAAAATTTCATTTCAAACCCTAGTTGCACCAACTAATTCTTAGTTATTTTATAGAATACTCTTATTTTCTACAAATTTTGATTAAAAATTAAAATTAGAAAATCAATTCAAATTTCAAAAATCCATAGTAATTTTAGAAAAATTATTTATCTCAAAACCCTAATTTAATCTACTAGGTCCTATTCACGCAAGTAATTTCCCATAATTTTTTAAATTTTATCTTATATACTTAGTTCAAAAAGTCAAAGTCAAGTTAATTAATTCATAGTATTATGCAAATAAAATTCCTAAAAAATCACTAGTTTCATACACTAGGTCCCATTACTTCATGAGATATCACCTTACATATAAGCTTCAAAATTTCATAAAATAACAATGGATTTTACTTATTTTCACATGTTTCTTACATTTCTTGCACAAATAAGGAAAACATCATTGGTCCTATCATATGTTTCTTACATGAATGATGAAGTCTATCATATGTTAGTACAACATTTCATCCTTTGAATTTCATGTTTATGTTTCATTCTATGGGATGATATAGCAAAATTTATTGCTAAACATGCACAAGATTCCAAAATTCTTTTTATGAATTATTTTGACTCATATGGAAAGTTGTTCAAAATTATATTGCCAAATGAATTTGAAATGTAATGTTGCATATCAAAATATGTATATGCCTTTATGCAAAAATTCATATTCTCTATCCTTTACTCTCTCTTTATCATAGGGAAGAATACACTAGTTTATCATGATAAACACATTAAAAATGTCATCATAAAGGTCAAAGATATTTATGCATTCATGCACAAATCCATGCTCTCAACCCTTTGTTTACTATCTCTCATATGGAATAATTTTCAAGTTTATCATGCTAAACATGTTAGCAATATTATGCTATAAGTCAAATCTATTTATGCATTCAAGCACAAACTCATGATATCTACCCTTTAATTCCTATATTTCATGTGGAATGTTCTTTATAATCATATTGATATACAATTTATAACTCCACTTACATGCCTTTTAGCCTATATGCATAGTTTTTACCTAGATATATATGCCTCTTTGGCTCTTGTTTCAATGTCATATCTTATGTAGAGGAAAGAAATCCCTTCTCTTCCTCTCCCTCAAGAGGGTGATAGCTAATTTCCCTCTAACTAGGTCCATGTTATCACCTGTCCAAAAGGTGAAGCAACCTCTACAATTATTCCTAATGCATACATTCAGCCTACAACTTTTTCAAAAACTCTTCAACATATGTGCTTACATGTTTAATTGGAAGCAACTAAGGTTTGAATTTGTGAGACTATAAATGATCAAATCACCAGTATGAGCAAGATAATTTCATATTTACAAATGAATAATCAACTATTACATGAAAAGATCACAACATTGGAAAATCAAATTACAAAACAAAAGCTTCAAAGACACCCTGTGTCAATCATGTATATGCACCTTCACCTAGTCAATTGGTTGCAAGCAATGTTACATATTAAAAAAATAAATCACAAAAAATTAAATCTAAAACTAGTGATTCAAAAATAATTCAAATATTAAATGATCCAGGCACCAATTTAGGCGACAATTCGGGTGACAGTTCCACCCCAATTGATGACAGAACTTCTGGGAGCCATAACTTATGCACCGTAGCTCCAATTGACTCACTGTTTGAATAGTTGGAAAGATAAGAATGAGGAGAAAGTTGTGAAATGGCATGGAGATATTCTCAATGAAGTTTGACCCTTGAAAACCCAATTGAAGTGCCTCAAATTTCAATTTTAGTAGTGCAGTCTAAAAATAGTAAGTTTCTAAAAATAGTAATTCCTCAAATTCTGTATTGTTTTAAATATTGGAAGTCAAACCACTTAATCTCCCTCAAGATTGGTGACCTTCCACATCCTCCCCATGATTTAAACATGTGTATAAATGAAGAGGTAACCCAAAATGTGAAGACATACATCTCTTCCCAGAGATAAGCATATATTTGTATTGCAATCTTGAGTAATACTACATCTCTTCTCAGAGAATTCATTGTTACTATGTTATTTCTATGCTATTGAGATATTTATCAACCAAAACTTCTAAGTTTTGGATCAGTGGTATCAGAGCGGTTTGTCTTGAGAGTGTATGATCCCAAAGACGAGGTCAGGCTAGAAGAAGCTTGGGTGGGAAACAACAGAGCTTCCAAATTTTTAACCTATTCGCTCCAAATGAATTCAAATGGTGGACAAAACCAAGACATCTGATCCTTTCAAAGAAATGGTGAATGAAGCCCTCCAACGGCAACAAGTGTAGATGCTACAACAATTTTCCCAAATTCTTCAAACACTTTCGATGGGAAATCCTAGCTCTACGGCTCCACTTCATGGCTCCTCATTTAGGGAATGTCCTTTCAGTGCCCCAACACCCTTAAGGTTTAGGAAAATATTGATATTCCTACATTTGAAGGCAAAATAAATGCTGATGCAGTAGAAAATTGGTTAGATCAACTATCTTCCTACTTCTCTGTAAATAAGTTCACCGATGGAGAAAAGATTACTTTTGCTATTTTGAAATCATCATTGCCTGTGAAAAACTGGTGGGAAGTGTACAAAAAGAGGTTTAGTATAGATGACATTGGCCTTGAGGTGGAACCTACCTGGGATGATTTTTTGGAAGTGGTGAAAGAAGAATACTATCCCATCGGAGCATATGATGATTTGTACATACAATGGCAACAACTTTGCCAAGGTAAGGACTAATTTGTTCAAGATTACACAGACACTTTTCAATCTTTGTCTGCAAGATTGGGTATTCAAGAAATTGAGAAACATAAGACTCTCAAATATCATGGTGGACTAAAATGGTACATATGGGTGGAAATAGAACTCTTCAATTTGGAAACCCTCAGTGAGGCATACAAATTTGCAGTGAAGATTGAACAGAAGCATGGCAAAAAGAATACGAAGAGTCAACCCTCAAAATGGAAAAGTGACAAGGAAGGTCAAACATGAGGCCAAAGTTAGAATCAAAAGGAGTTTTAGGATAAGAAATCTCAGAAGGGGAAGGCTAGAAAATGGTGTGATTACCACAAACTGGAACTCACTCCAAAGAAGAATGTCGAGCCATCAAGTCACTGCTTTCTGAGTCATAATACTCAACATCTACTACTCTGCCTCATACACAACCCACAGTCAAAGAAGATGAAGAAGAAATTGTAGATGCTGAGCTTGACACCATTATTGCTTCATCACAGACATGTGAGGAAAGACCAGATGACAAGGAAAGATTGTTTCACTCCAAATTATGGGTAAAAGGTAAGCCTTTGCATTTCATTATTGATAGTGGGAGTCAAAAGAATTTAATTTCTACTAAAGTTGTGAAAAGTATAAATCTATCCATGAAGCCTCATCCAAAGCCCTACAATATTGGATGGTTGAGCCTAGGGAGAGACCTCCGTGTCACCCATCAGTGTCTTCTTTCATATGCTATAAAACCATTCCAAGATGAAGTCTTGTGTGATGTGGTAAATCTAGATGTTTGTGATGTACTCCTTGGTCAACCATTCATGTATGAGTGACATGGCATCTATGAATCATGAACTTGAAGGATCACCCTCTCTCTTGGAACATGACACTATAGGGTACCAGAGGTACCACCTCCCACATTTGTCTCCCGGATCAGTGCTAAGCAATGTAAGAGATTGGTGGAGAAAACAAAGCAATTTGTTCTCATGGTGGTCAAACCATAGAAATCCAAGAAGGCTGATGTTGCAGTCCTGACTACACAATCAACACAACAATAGAAGTAGATAGGATGAATCACAGAAGAATATGATGACTTATTCAAGTCACCCACATGAGTTCCACTACATTTCTAGGTAAAACATTATATCGATTTGATCTCAGGATCACCTTTGCCTAACAGTCCTTTGTATCACATATCAATTTTGGAGAATGATGAGATAAAAAGATAGATTCAATAATTGATCCAAAAGGGTCACATAAGGCCAAGCTCTTCACCTTGTGGTAGCCCAATTGTCTTGGCACTGAAGAAAGATGGAACATGGAGGCCTTGCATTGACTACCAAGCCCTGAATAAAATATCTGTGAAGAATCACTATCCTCTCCCCAGGATTGATGACCAACTAGACCAGCTCCGTGGTGTGAAGTTCTTCACCAAAATTGATCTCAAATTTGGTTATCACCAAATTCCCATTGATCCCATTGATGTCTGGAAGACTGCATTCAAATCTAAGGGGGGGCTCTTTGAATGGTTGGTTATGCCTTTTGGCTTAACTAACACACCTGCAACCTTCATGAGGATGATGGATGACATCCTATGACCCTTCACCAACTCATTTGTGGTTGTCTACTTAGATGACATACTCATCTATAGCAAAACATGGGAAGAACATTTGCAACATGTCTGTAAGGTGCTTCAAACTCTTTGGGAGCACAAGTTGTATGCAAATCTTGACAAATGCACATTCGAGATGACAAAAATTCGGTACCTTAGGTATGTTGTGAATGAGGAAGGGGTCCATGTTGATCCAGAAAAGATTTAGGTTATTTGAGAATGGCCCACACCAAGGACCCTCACAGCTTTTTGGGTCTTGCAAATTTCTACCACAGGTTTGTTCTTGGATTTTCACATGTTGCTTGGTCACTAACCCAAGTGACTAAAGGAGGAGCTAAAGCTAAATTTCAGTGGGGTGAAATAAAACAAAGGGCATTTGAGAATTTGAAGAACAGACTTTTCTCAGCCCCTATTCTTGCCTTGCCAAATTTGCATCAACCTTTTGAGTTGATGATAGATGCATCTAAATATGCCATGGGAGCTATCATCATGCAACATGGCCATATTGTTGCATATCACAGTGAAAATTTCACTGATACAGTCAAGAAATATCTAACATATGACAAGGAGCTCTATTCCATTGTGCAAGCCTGCAAACAATGGAAACACTACATCTTGGGGAAAGAAACGGTCATCCACACTGACCATAGACCATTGGAATTCATCCTAACACAAAGTAAACTATGAAAATAGAGGCACCAAAAGTGGGCCACATATCTTCAACAATTCCACTTGATAATCAAACACAAAAAGGGGAGTTCAAATATATCTATAGATTATCTAAGCCACCTACCAATTACTGCACTCACAACAGTTATTGACCTATGCGAACATGAGACTGCCACTTGGGGTGCTCTATATGAAGCATATCCTACCTTTGCTGATACATATCAAGCACTTCAAAAAGGTAAACATGTTTCTGATTTCTATTTGCAAGATAATGTTCTCTGTCATATGGGGCACATCTGTGTTCCAATTGTAGTGCAACAAAAGATGATATGGGAAGCACACTTCAGTAGGATAGTTGGACACTTTGGTATTGAAAAGACATTGGCAGTTCTTCAAAAATAATTCTACTGGCCCCATATGCAAAAGGATGTGGAAAGATATCTCAAATCTTGCACCCCATGTGCGATAGCCAAGCCAACAAATAAGAAGCAAGGATTGTACATGCCATTGCTAGAACCAACCAGGCCCTGGGAATCTATCTCAATGGATTTTCTCTCAGGTTTGCCCACTTCAAAACATGGTAAGGACTGTATTTTTGTGGTAGTTGATCATTTTTCAAAAATGGCTATAATGATTACTTGTAAGAAAAATATATCTGTTGAGGAAACTGCTCAACTATATTTTAGTCATGTATGGCTCCATTTTGGTCTCCCCAAGTCCATTGTCTCAGATTGAGATAGCAGGTTATTGAGCATCTTCTGATCCACTCTATGGAAGATGATGGATACTAAGCTGATGAAGTCCACAACCTTTTATCCACAGACTGATGGTCAAACAGAGGTAGTAAACCACTTGATTGTTCACATGATTCAGATGTATCACTCCAAACATCCATGCACATGAGATGAGGGACTTCTTTTCATACAACATGGATACAATCAGGCATTACACAACTCAACCAAGCACAATCCATTCCAGGTATGTTTTGGGTTCTAACCCATGGCACCAATTGATATAGCTGTTCCATTTTCCATCATGGAATACACACCTCATGGAAGATTTGAGGTAGCAAAATCAACAAAGTTTATTGAACAAATGCAACACATCCAACAACAAGTTCATGACATCCTAGATAAGATGAATCAAAAGTATAAGCAATGCCATGACAAACATAGGATTGCACACCATTTTTTTGTGGGTGACAAGGTTTGGTTGCGACTTCAGAAGGAATGACTTGCAGGCCCACACAGAAATATTTGGCCTCTATGATATGGTCCCTACACCATCACTAGAAGAGTTGGAGAAAATGATTTTGAGTTGAACCTACCAGCCTACCTTGGTCTGCATCCAATATTCAATGTGGAGCTCCTCAAACCATATCACCCACCTCTACTGGACACTTTAGTTGTAGCAGAACAACTAGACATTGATGAGCTTGATCCATGGAGTTTTTCTCTAGTAGAAGAGGATCATATTGTGGATACATGGATGAATACAACAAGAGGATGCTCTATTCCACTTTATCGAGTGGTCAAAAGGGGCCAACTTAGCCATCAAGGTGAGTGGCTCACAGAGAATCAAATCAAGAAACAACTACCACACCTGATGGGGAGAATTAATGAAATGGGGACCATTGCTATTAAATATCTAAATAGCATAGAAATAACATAGTAACAATGAATTCTCTAAAAAGAGATGTAGTATTACTCAAGATCGCAATACAAATATATGCTTATCTCTGGGAAGAGATGTCTGTCTTCACATTTCAGGTTACCTTTTCATTTATACACATTTTGAAAGCATGGGGAGGATGTGGAAGGTCACCAATCTTAAGGGAGATTAAGTGGTTCGACTTCCAATATTTAAAACAATACAAAATTCAAGGAATTACTATTTTTAGAAACTTACTATTTTTAGACTGCACTACTAAAATTGAAATTTGAGGCACTTCCATTGGGTTTTTAGGGTAAAAATTCATTGAGCAAAGCTCAATGCCATTTCATAATGTTATCCTCATTCTTAGCTTTCCAACAGTTCAAATGGCGAGTCAATTGGAGCTACGGTGCAAAAGTTATGGCTCCTAGAAGTTTCGTCATCAATTGGGGTGTAACTGTCACCCGAATTATCACCTAAATTGGTGCTTGGATCATTAAATAAGAGTTCAAGTGAGCTACTAAGGGAAATGATTAAATGTAGCTTGATCAAACTACCTCCTCTACATCTAGTGAAAAGATCCAGATATTATTGTGTATATCATAGAATACATGGGCATCATACAGATACATGTTTGGTATTGAGAAAGCATCTACAATAGATAATTGTTAATGAGGACCTTATACAAGGTAAATCAGTCAAGCAATCCACAACAACACAGGAACACATTCACAAAGGGTCAAATTTAGAAATAATACAAAAGTGGTTACCAAAGCAGAACTCAAAACAACAAAAGGATCAACAAGAAAAATTAAAGCAACAAACAATACCACAAGTGTAGGTCAAGCATGAAAAATATGAAAATATACCTCTCCAAAATGAGGCTCAAATTTCAAAGTAGAATGGGTTTGGTCAAATATATCTACAATAATTTAATTATCAAGGTTAAAGGTTGGGCAAGCATGCTCAAGGCATTACTACTCCTATTCTAGTAGATGATAATGTTTGTCACCAGGGTTTGGGATTTATTGAATGTCCTAAGGAAAATCATTCAAAAACATAATTTAACAAAGGAAAAGATCTAGATACAATAACAATCAATGCTAGCATTCCATTGGTTCAAAATCAAGATGATAATGCTAAGTGCAATAATACTACTCCTATTCTAGTAGATGATAATGTTTGTCACCAGGGTTTGGGATTTATTGAATGTCCTAAGGAAAATCATTCAAAAACATAATTTAACAAAGGAAAAGATCTAGATACAATAAAAATCAATGCTAGCATTCCATTGGTTCAAAATCAAGATGATAATGATGAGTGCAATAATATAGGTTATTATGATTTTCAAGATATTGATGATGAATCCAAAAATAAAAATTCATATTCTCAACAATTCAATCATGCTTCACAATCATGCACAATTCCATTATTTGATAGAGGACACCATGACAGGGAGTCTTATCCAAGACTCATTTGTTAATGTCATTTCTTTCTAGTATATATTGTACATATTATCTTCTACTTGATTGTACATAAAATATTTTACTAGATTGTACATAGTTCAAATATTTTCAAAAATATAAAAACATGCCAATTATATGCATCATCTATGTTTACATTGCTAACCATTATGCTAGACTTACGTTACACTGTTTGATGCCATTATTTGTCAATTTATCTATATTACCAGGCTTCACTTGAACTTATTTAAGTATGTGTAGTGCATCTAGATCCTTGATTGCTTCACTCCACCCACCAAAGGGGCTCCTACTTCTACATTCTAGCTACATATCGATACATCTACCCACTGGGGGCATACTCTACATGAATACACCATCTAGGTTATGTCATTCTTACGCTATACACTCTAGACATCTTGTTGTAGCATTTTAGGACATTTTACAAATGTCCTTTGCACCTGTCTATATGTGTGTGCCTTTGGACATTTGCCAATGTCCTTTGTGCGTGCCTTTCTATGTGATTATGGCCCTTGTGCAAATATTTTCTTATTCTTTTTATGTGTGTATGAAAAATTTGAACATGCCTTATATGCCTTGAATGCTTATTTATCCCCTTGGACATCCTTGTGTGTTTCTTGATTCTTGCTTTGTATGCTTGTTTGCTTGATCATTTATCTTTATGTGCAATGCCATGATTCCAATCATGCATTTACCTTGCTTCTTGGATGCCATGATAGACATCATGCTCCATCCCTCCATGCCACTAACAACTAATAACTAACATTTTAGATTCCAATTTTGTCCTATGCATATGCTATTACATTATTATATCTATCTAGGCATACCCCTATGGATCTAACAATCTCTCTTTATAACTTTTACTATATCTTAAGATCATGAATATCAAAATACACTTGTGGGGATTCTTATTTTGAGGGAAGTAATTGCAGGGTCTTCATTCCTACCCTCAGAAGAGGGGGAAACAAATAGGGGTTTTTGTCATAGAGATTAAAACTCTTATTGGTCAAAAATGCAATTTCAAAAAAATTCAATCTAGATTCTAGAATTCAGCATAGGCAAGCTAGATCAGGTAGATAGCAGATAACACACTCCGATTTTTAGTTTTGAATCTAGACAATAGTGCCAAAGATAGGACTATAGCGCTAGACCCCAAAGTGTCTAGTTTTTGGTGCTAGTGTCTAGATAGCAGAATTTCCATTTTTTCTAGAATCAGGCAGAGGGGTGAGTTTAGTCATGGTTTTAACATAATAGTATAGTCCAAAATCTAGTAGTTTTTAGCACTTTTTTGTTTAGAGAATCTATATATAGGGGGAATCATGTCTGGCATGAGGGTTTCCACTTACAGTTTAGACATGGCAATTGATATAACTTTTAGTTTAGAATCTATGCTCCAGACATCATTTATTAGGGGCAATGTGCGTGGCACATGTGCCTTCTCTTTTCCAAGTTTAGTGCATTTTCTTACATGTTCCTAGTAGTTTCATGCCTTACTCTATCTACAGGTGGTTGGCATCAGTTTCAAGTAAAATTTCAAACAAGTTTTCTTCTCGAGTACCTGAGTTGATTCTAGTTTTAGAGAGGATTTTTATACGAGTTCCAATATCCATATTTTGAAGTGGCCAACATTGGCCTAGTTTCCAATTATAATTGGTTATCCATGCCAACATTATCAGATTACAACATGTTTATGGGCTTCATGAGCCATCTCATATGATATTAAACTTATACCAATATCTTTCTATTTTAGCATCACATCACAGGGCAACAATGGAGCCAAAGGTCTAGCTAACCTTTGTATTCTTGAGCCACCTTCTAGGGGATTGAGCATTTAGTTCATCTATCGATATAACTCATGGTTTAGTATTCATCCAACATCACTCAACACAACCCAACAACATAATAGGTTTTGTATTGGTTTGTGTACCTGATTCACATAGTATAATGTGCTCTCACCATGTAAAAATCTAACATCACATAGATTTTTTGGCTTAGTCTCATAGGTAAGTTTAGGTACGCTTGTATTTTTCTCCTTTATCCTAGTATTTCACTTAGATACATACTTAGAATAAAGGGGGGGGGAATGTAATAACATAAAAGTGTAATTTGTACAACTTGAGCATGACTTGTGACATCCAAACCATAGGTCTTTCTAGCTTGCTTGCACAACCCACTAAACATGTTTTTACTGCTTCTTAGTCACCTGAAGCCTTCCTGAATCAGCCCTAGCTACCCTAGAATCCTCTCCTAGGCACATACCTATCCCTTAAGGTCCATGTCCACTTAGACAATAGGACCATAAGTTGGATTGTAATGCTGGACCCTAAGGTGTCCACTTTTCAATGCTATCGTTCAAGTCACTCTTAGCCTCAAATGGTCATATTTCCCTAGATCCTTATCTTTTTCCCTATTGGCCTAACATGAAGTCATCTAACCTAGGATCATTAGTTTCCCTATAAAATCCTATTCAAGGGTCATTTAGAAGGGTTGACAATCATTCAAAAGGCATGAGCTATAAATACACTAAGCACACTCAAGGAAATATTTCTATTCTTTGCATACAACCAAACATTGCTATTTGCAACCTACTCAATCTTATACACAATTCATGAGTCATCTCAAGCTTTCCCAAATTCACATAATACTTGCATTACATACACAATATTTCCAAATATACATTCAATTTGGGAGAACTACATTGGCCTTGATCCCTCCTAAAAGTATTGGTATGTAGGTAGCGTGCTCACACATGGGGTGTGATCATATGTTTAGTGTATAATGCACACTAACCCCTTTTTCTAGCTAATTCAAGACCACTTTTCAAGCTTAAGGAGGAACTAGGACCCTAGAGGATAGAATCAATTGCACACAGAGCTTCGTAGATGATCGAGACCTAAGATTTCAGACATAGAGCCTCCTTAAGTATCAGAACAAAATATAAAAATATCAAAATTAGTTCAATGGGACTATAGCACAAAAAATAGGACTATATTTCTGGACCTCCAAGTATCCAGTTTCTAACGCTACTGTCCAGGCAAAAAATACACTTCTAGGTCTTATTTTTGATAGTCTACACAGTCAACTCAATAATTTGCAGTTCTAGAATCCTCCATCTTAGTCCAAAAATTAGTTAAGTTCACTCTCTATCCCCTTGTTTTCTATTTTTAGAAATCAATTAAGCACTTCTAGATTCAAGAAATTAGTAGGTTAATTAGGTAAACTATATTCACATATTTTCTAGATTAATATAGACCTCTTTACTAATTAGGAAATTGAACCCTTAGTTTCCCAAAAATAGTAAAACACCTAGGGACACTAGTGTAGTCCTCCTAAATAGGGCCATAAACTACCAAAATTTCACTAAAAATAATGAAAAAAATAATAAATATTTCAAAAATAGGGAAAATGATAGGTTCCTTACCAGGGTAACCTCCTCCTTAGCCGAGATGAATGCCTCAACCTCTTTATAGTGGGTCACGTTCATTCCTCATCTCCTCATCTCCTCAAAATGTTTCTAAGATCATACCATCAATTTATATCAAGTAAATTGATTCAAATTATTCTTAAACCAATCAACCAACTTATTTAAGCAATGTTTTAAAAATGCCACCTACCTAAGGTTGACCTTGCATGCAAATTTTGCCAACTAATACTAGATTCTTCCAAATGAGGTATCTCAAGAATTTTAGCTTTGATTTTTGATCTATTTCTTGTGTATGGGACTTGAATATGATATTCCCCACACTCTTCTAGTTACATTAATATTCTAATTAAATTGACTCCATAAAGTGACAAAATGATTGCTTTTTTAACAAACTCATTATAGACCACATGCCTATATTGGCCCCAGTTTCTAAAAACAATTTGCTACAAATGTTTAAATAATCAATCATATGTTCATATTAGCACACTAACTATAATTAACATGCTTAATGGCATCACTTTTGGTTTGACACCATTACAATAGTCTTGGTTCTCTCACCAAAATGGGGGCGTACATACACTATTCACACCAATTCAGACACCCAGATTTCTCGATTTAGACACCCAAATTTACCAATTTAGATACCTAGATATATAATTATTTAGATACCTAGATACATAAGATGACTTAGACATTCAGATGCATACATTGATTCAAATACATAGATTGATTTAGATACACAAATTGGTTCAAACACACAAATTGACTTGAATTGGTTAAAATTTATTTAGATTGGTTTGAATTGACTTAGATTGGTTTAGATTGACTCAGATTGGTTCATATTGACTTAGATATTCAAATACATGAATTTCCTCAAATGTTCAAACACACTGGATGACTCATATTTATAGGGTTCCATGATCTTGTCAGAGATTGATTCACATTCTCAAATTTTACACAATGTTTCAACATAGTTATAGACTCATATTATGACTATGAGATCATGTACATGGTATTCCATCCCTATATGGATACAATTTTATACACAAGGCACATAGCTACATTACTCAGATATTAGGTTTGAGGGCATGATGCATAACACAAGTCCTTGATCTCATAGGATTCCACCAGGTTATATAGATAGAATGGCACATTATACCATTATCTACATGCATATTATCATATTACACTTATATTGTCACCAGGATGTCCCTAAGATTTCACTAGGTTGGGTCAAATAACTTACTGTAGTGGTCAATCCATAGATTATCACTAGACCTAGATTGCAAAGGCCAAGTGAGAGTCTTGACCTCTAGTCAGATTACTTCCCAAACTTAGTTTACATACTAGCATGGGGGAAAACATGTCTTATTTCTCTATATTTACAGATCACTTCTCACATTCATATCACATACTAGAGTGGGGGTATGCAATGCTTATTTCTCCACACATTTAGATACCTCTCATGACTTAGTTAACATATCTGGGTGGGGACACAATAAGGTTTTATTCCTCACGAATTAATTAATCATTCAAATTTAGTATAAGGGGCATAAAAACTATGTATTTCCTCTTCACAAATAATATTCTAGCTCCTATTCACTTCTATAGCCAAGAAGTGGGATAGGCCTAGAGCACATCCATTCTCAACATGGATTGATCACACAATTAAGTACATGTACACATTCATTTTTCCTTTTAATCTAGCACCTCCATTTAATTGAATTAATAGAATAAAAAGGAGGTAGATGTACACACCCTAATTTAGTCAAGCAACCAAAATTACTATGTCTTTTGTTGCTCTTTCACAAGAAGGTCTTAGTGATGAATGTGAGTCTTGTTCACATGGTCATTTGGGTATTTTGATATTTTTATAACTTTTTCCCCTATTAGTAACACCCTCAATGGTATTTTTTCATCCCATCCCAGTCACAAGGACCCCTTATCTTATTTTTCATAGCCTTCACCTTGTTTTGTGTTCCCAGGACACTAGTGAAGTGCACTAGTGTCTAGTTCAGTGCTAGTGTCCAACAATGAAATTTTTAGTATATTTTGTGTCCTAACCCTTCTTTGAGCCTTCTCTTATGGTTTTATATTTATTTTAAACCTTTTTAGCCAATGAACAAGGGTCTTACATTCAAATCAAATTTCTTTCTATACAAAGATCCTCACAAGACATTTTACATCAATCACTTACTATTTTGGCACATAATTACATAAAATCAGTCAATAGTGTAGCTCCACATACTACATATTAATCAACAATCATAACTAGATATTCATGGTTGATCAGATAAGGGCCTAAGTAAAAGTCATTCTAGCATACCATGTGCATTGATTATGCATATTTCATAAAGGAGAGCTACATGCGATCTGATACCCCTATCATCGAGGTTAATGTAGATAGAAATTAAGATATTAGGGGTTCTATATCATGTAATCATCCTTGAGACCCTCTTATAATATCCCTGGGAGTCTCAAGTAATTTCTCCATAGAAGGATACTTGTGTGGTACCTTTGACACTAGCACAATACATTGTTGTCCTCCTAATCATGCTACTGTTTGAAGGTAGTTTTCAAATCTAGTTTTAGAATGGACTCTTGACTTATCCCCAAGCTTTTTCTATCCTTATTGACATCTGATAATGCCTATTTCACTCCAAATAATTCAATTTTATCATTGTGAATACATCTCAGGTAAATTAGTTTGATATATCTATTTACAATATTTATCTTAATTTACCCTATATACCCAACCCCTTTAATAACCTAGGATTTACATGTCTAAGTCCTAACTAGTTAAAGTAGACATCCTTATGTCCCTTATTTGTGACCCCTTAGTTTTATTTGTTGTGACATATTCATGTCCTTTCTATTCATCCCTTGGTCTTATGTGTGATATTGAGTGTTATTATGTGTGCTTATATTGTGTGTGTCATGGCCATGAAATTATATGTTGAGCTTTATAAGCTTATTGAATTTGATAATTTTATGTGTGTCATGATCCATATCATGTATCTCCCCATTTGTGTGTGGTTTCATTATTTATATCATTCATATTTTACTATGCACTCTTATTTAGTGCATTTATTAGTGATGGTTTCTACTTCATTCCTATTTTTTTTATCAATCTTGACATGACACTAGTATGCCTTCTATTAAATATGTTTCATACATGACTTGATGACAAATACATTACTATGATGAAACAATTTCCACACATTGACATGATCCTACATGATCATATATTTATATACATAACTTGATATAATTAACTCTATCTTTTGAGATGAGTGAATTACAAGGTAAATCCCTCCCCTCAAAAGGGGGGCATATTAGTGGGCTTGTCATAGAGACTTAAACGTCCACAAGTATACAATTTAAATTTGGGGATGAAATACAAGATTTATAAAATTTAGAGTCAGCTATCATATTGAGATAAATATTTACATATTTCATACATAATTTGTTTCATATTCAATACATATGTACTCAATTTATTGGGACATGAGTAAAGATTTAGATACACTTTAGTGCATATTCCATGTAGGAACATGTAGTTTTACAAGAATGTGAATTATATGTTTATGTGTGTGTGTGTGTGTGTGTGTGTGTGTGTGTGTGTGTGTGTGTGTGTGTGTGTGTGTGTGTGTGTGTGTGTTTAGGGGCATATGATATGCATATGCACTCATTATTTAGCATCAATAGATAAAGGTTCTCAGATTCAACTTAGATAGTATATAGATCCATAACATTCTATACCATGTTGGCACCAATTATATAAGATTGGGAGAATAAGCAAAAGTCTTGTTATCACTATTATAGTTATAATTTGGCACGAACTCATGGGGTATGAACAATATTCATGCACATACAAACTATTACAATTATTTATTTACAAATATAACTGATGGTTCTTAGAAGTGAGAAACCTTGAATCTATAAGTTTGTCTGTATTAGTCGATTCATTTTTTTGAGGTAGTTTGGATGAGATTTAACAATGCTCAATGGGCTTGGAATTTCTCATAGTGAGCCCAATATATATATCCCACCTTTAATCTTGGATTTACAAGATTAGTTATGTGAGTTAATGTGGTTGATGTTCAATGATACTCAATTGCCTTGGCACTACTCCTTTTTTATTTTCCAATGAGGTTTTTCAAAATTTCCTTCCCAATCCATAGACCTACCTTAGTTACACAAATTATATGCATAATCACCATAATTATCTAAGTTTGGGAAAAGTTATCCAATGCTTCAATAGGGAATCATCATCTTTAACAACTTATAGGGAAATATGGTTCACCCAATTATAGGTTTACTCTTCCCTTTCTCTTAAAATTCAAGTTTTAATTTATGCCTTTAAATTTTTTTTTGCATGTACATTGACTACTACAAATTAATTTCAAGTTTTCTTTGATCAAGTGACATGTTTAAATCATATCCCAAATAAAAAGTGTTTTTTACCCTCTCAACTACGTTTCTTTATGATTTATCTTTAGTATATGTATACATTTCAATGTTATTAAAGCAGGGAGGGATTTTTAAACACTAAAATATGATAGTTGATACTTGTAATTTAAAAAAAAAATTATCTTCACCCTAAAATAATTATGTGTACATAAATGGATATCATTTACCAATATCTCACATCCACATGCCTTTTATGGGCCTAACCTTCCCAAGTTTCTCTCAGTCACCTATAGGAGATCTACAAGTCTATGTCAAAACTAAGTAATTATCTTATTTAGACATCTCTAGATCATCTAATCAATATTCATATCTCCTGGATAATAACGTTAGGCTTAGAACATAGCATTTGACATTATCTATTGAGTATGAATTTTGCATCCCATGATAAGAAATAATTATATTTTAAATTCAAATCATTCTTATGGCTTAGCCCATGCATACATCATGTCAGTGGCATGATCAACTACCCAAAGAATTTCATATAAATAAAAATATGGGCGTAATCATTTAACCTATCTAGCGATAATTTATCAAGCATATTAAAACACTTGAAAATTTAAGGGAACTACCCTATTCTTCCCAATTTACTAATAAGTCATAAGGGATAGATCCTAGCTAAGTATGAAGCACCTCAAGCCCAAGCAGTTTTAAATTTTCAAGTATTTAGAGCTATATTATAAGTTTCATACATTCAAGGAACACTATTTCACACAATCAACTAATGAGGAGAACTACATTTAGTTTGAATTCCATCTTCAAAGTACTAGATATGTAGGCAACACTCAACCATTCAATGGAAAGTGGTTGGAATAAGCTCAACCCAATTTTATTCTCCATTTATAGGACTAATTCTATAATTTCAAGTGGACTTAGGATTTTACGTGAAGGAGATATATTTTAGAGTATTGCACACACAATCAAACTTTATGATCGCACAAACATGCATAACACAAGTATTTACAAGGGCCTATATCAAAAAAAATTTGAAAAATTTACATAGATAGAATCATCAAATTTAGAACACAACTATTTATGGTAAAAACTGAATCTGATGATAGTGTTTAAGAGATCCCATAACCATATATCTTAATCTAAGCAACTCACATTCTAGATTTGTACTTACCCTACCACCTATGCATATTATCAATCCCTCATAGAGTAGTTTACCATCAAGTCTCTTTCTTTTGTGTGTGTGTGTGAAGTGTAGTTATTAAACTAGCTTTAGTTATTGATATTTTGATTTATGCTTAATTATTATAGATTATAGTATAAATTATACATACAATATTATATCGATTAAGATTAATTAATAATAGAGTAAAATAAAATTATGCTCTCTTCTTTTATGTATAAATCTTGGTTATTCTTTTAATATTTATTTATGTAAGATATCTTCTTAAAATTATTGTTTTGAATAATTGATATCTCTTTTAATTAATTAATTGATCTTTATGTACACACTTCAAACATAAATGCAAATAAAAAGTGATTGTTTTCATTACATGCATAAAATTATCTTAAGAATAACAATGTAATATCTATTTTTGGATATCACTTAAAATAGATTTATAAATATATTTTGACCCACTATAATACAAAATATAATATAACAAAAAATATCTATAAATATACCATTATATCTCATAATAATTTTTGAATTATATGCTAAATCTATATCTTATAATTTAATACTATAAATGAATTTATTAAAGAATATATTGAGGATTAAACCATTATCATCGATTAATTCATCTATAATTTCCCTATTGATGACGTATTATTTAACATAAAAATATATAGTGGAATAATCATAGTGATGGAATCTTGTATTTTACTTTGAATTTTCTTATGATTATATGATTGGACAATATTTTAATTATTATTATTTTTATGAATTAATATTGATAAATCTAAATATTTAGATATTAAATTATATTTATTATTCATGCATTACATATTATGTAGTATTTTTTATTGATCATGCATTGATTTCATGCTTATATTTTATATGTTATAGTGATTTTATTCTTAAATAATTAGTCCGTATTTGATATAAAAGTTAAATTTATGATTTTTGAAAGATTTTTTAATTAAGCATATGATGTTTATTAGCATTTTTTAAGAAAATGAGGGTCAAAGGTTAGTTTACACTTTTAATAAACTTTAAAAATTAAGAATCTGAATACAAAAACTTCCATCTTCAAATATTCTCTGATGTAATTCCATGTCTAATGTTATTAACTTAACTTTAACCAACATTTAGAAATTTTGGTACAAAATAATTATTAAGCCTAATCAAATTTTCAATGATTTAATTTTTTCAAAATCTTTATTCTACCTATATATAACCATCTTTTGTAATAAATAAAATAAATATACCATAAATTTTTAAATCAACATCTCCCTGAAAACCACCACAACAATAAAAAATTATATTTAAAAAAAAATCTTGATTATATATCTTTAAAAAACCTAAAAAACCTCAATAACATCCAACTTTAATACAATAATCTAATAATGAAAAAAAACTTTAAAACCTCATTAAAAAAGAAAATTTAAAACATTTTAAACAAACACTTCAAAACAATTTTTTTCCCCCACTAGAATGCCAACCTCAACCCAAAAAAAACCCTCCCCATCTATGTTTTCGATCTTACCTTTACCCTTTAAAAGAAACTAAAGTCCACACTTTAATAACAAAACATAGAAATCAAAGAATGCCCATTCAATAAATCGTACCCCTTTATCCAAACACATTGCTATCAACTAAAAATAATTAATTAAAGAAAGAGTAACACTCAACTACAAAAATTTCAACCATTTCATACGATTCCAATCATGATAAAATTAATTCAATTCAAACTTTTTCAATTAGTCAATGTACATTTTTTCCAGAGTCCGAGTGCATCTTAATTAATACGGATAATGTCTCTATTTTTATTAATTGTATAGAAATATTGGACTATCAATTTTTATATAATTTTATTTTAAATTAATTAGAGAATATTACACTGCGTCTTTCTTTCTTTTTTCATTTTAATTTTTTGATTATATATTATTTTCAAAAGAAAATAGTATATTATTTTTTTCTTTCTTTTTTTATATACATATTATTTTTAAAAGATAATATGTTTTGGATCCAACTTTAATTAATTTTAGATGTTGCACTTTAACCCAAACATGATATATCTTATCTTCAATAATGTTTGGCGCTTTTTTTTTTTTTTTTTTAAAATTTATTAAATATTAATTATATAAATAAAACATACATTTTATTATTAATACATCAATAAAAATAGATTAAAATTCTAATCATAATAAACATGTATTACAAGATAATGTAAGTAGGTTTTACTTATTAAGTTCTTTCTTTTGGTAGAAGAAGAAATTAAGGCTTAAAAAATATCTTAGAAATATCATATTTAATGATAAGTCTAAAATCAATCATTTTAATTATAATTTTTTCTATTTTTTATTTAAAAACTATGGATTTAGATATTTGGGGTAAAAAATATATAATATTTTAATGCGTATTTTTCATACCATTGTTTGGGACCTATTTAGGTAAAAAATTTATAATATTATATAAATGATTATTTTAACCCAATTTTTTTTTTTTTGATAGTGAATCTTCAATATCCTTTATCTTTACTACATCCATCTCACCTTTTAATTTGATATTTTCTTCCATGACCTTCCTCAAATTTTCTCTACCCAAGTTATCGAAGTTATCAAAATTACATATCCTCGCTTGCTAAGATTCTAAAAATCATTATAATTTTGATCAAATGAGGTTCTATTATCGACCTATTCTTGCACAAATTCCACATTTTTTTGTTTTCCTTCATGTTTTTTCATAAATTTCATCAAATTTCCCTACTATTTTAGTGTAGACACATAAATCTAGTTACAAGTACTTTACAATGTTAATTATTGAAATATTTTAAACCATAGGACTTGCACACAATTACATGAATCTTATTTGAAATTCCTCTAAACTATTTATCTATAAATGAATTTGAACCTTTATTTTTTCTTACTATTACACAAAACTCTCAATGTTGAATGCTCAAGCTATCTAAAATCACCTTTAGATTGTCTCTAATAGAGGATAATTATTCTTACTCCTAGATAGTTTTGTGCTAAGCCAACTAGAGTTCACTATGATCCTATCCACTTATAATAACCACTTTTCACACCAAATAATGACTAATTTATGAAATTTAAAACATATTTTAAGTCTTCTTACATGTTTCATATGGTTGGCTATAAAAATCATCAAAATATTCACTTATTAATACATGTCAAGAGTCACTCATTATCCATAGTTTCTATTCACTAGGTTCAAGCATACATACTTCTACACATAAAAAAAAATAAATTATATTCACTCCAAATCCAAGTTCACTCATGAGGAGAAACCATAAGCCAAGTCAAAATATTTATAATGCAAGTCAAGAGCTATCGTTGTCAAGTATGATAGTAATTTTATAGTTTCATACATATATTCAGAGGAATACAATTTCACATTCACTCTAGGTGAGATAACTATGTGGGTTTCATTTCCCTTATTAGATTATTGGATACATAGGTAATAATCAATAATCAAAGGGGTGATTAAGGTTAGCTCATCCCATTACACACCTATCTTTTTTTGACATGTTTAAAATCTATAAAATCACCCTAAGGGTTTTAAATACAAGTGAATAAAAATAATGAATTCTACTTGGATAAACCCTAGTTGTGATATCTCATATCACCTATTAGACACATGCATAATAGGTGTAGACATGAGTTTTTATGCATAATCGATAAGGACAAGTCCATAGTTAATGGATTTGAGCAGATGGAACTACTATCTAGTTAAGGTAGTTGCATCCTATAACATCTTATTTTTATACCCCTGATCTATCATTTCAATAAATTTTCTTTCTCTATATATAATTTTTTATCATCTATCATTGTCATTTGGGAAAAGTTCATAGTCAATGGACTTGAGTGCACTGCACTACAGTCCACTTCCATCATACATGTATAATTTTTTTTTGATCCTATACCTAATTATGAGCCTACACAGTCACTTCTTTTTCAAAATTTCACTCTTAGACAATCAAAATAATCAATAAGAATATATGTGCAAGATAAGTATATATATTCTTAGTGTTTTCAAAAAATAGTTGTTTTCTTTTTTTAGTAGTTTGTTATAAGAAGAATATTAAACATCTTTAACATTATGATATTTATAGTTTTACATCTATTATAACACATTAAATTTTATTTGTGTTTTTTTAAAAATAGAGTATAACATATTGGTGAACCCTAAAAATTATTTTTGAGCTCTTGTTTTTCTCATTTAGATTTAATTTCATATTTTATTTTTTCTTTGTTTTCTTATAAATTATGTTTTGGTAGTTTTAAAAATCATAGGATATGGGAAATACAGTCTTTAGTTTTACCTAATCTGTGGTGTGAGGAGTATTCTCCTAATAATCAAGCCATTATAAATCACTTTTCATGAATATTAATTTACATGTATCTCACTATATATTGAAAATTCCTAGGTTCTATTTTTCAATCATAGGAAGACTTTATCTATTTGTTTTTGTAGTCTACCAGCTAGGAAGTTACTCTCAACATACCCTAGAGACATAATTTTATGGCTATGGGAATATTGAATCCTCTATAATTAGTTCCTTCATAGTTTCATTCACTATTTATGATTGGGATTAGTATACCTAAGAGACGATAAATCAAAGACACCTTGACTAGTTACACCTTATAACCTTGTTTCATAATTTTCAAGTATAAAATCTAAATCCTAGTAATCATGAATTCCTATTGATTACATTCCTTAAAGTTTAGTATTACATGTTGTATTAATTTATAAGTTTTTATTCATTATAGTATGCATTAATCAATTCCAAAAATCACAACAAAGCTACATCACTAATATGTAACCTCAAGCCTTCCTTAACTCATTGTTTCAATATCCAATATTATATATTATATTTCATTACTAGATGCAAAATGACATGTATGACTAAGTTTATTCCTAACGATACTTGGTTGAAAGGTTATCATAACCAAATTTATGTTACTACTATCCACCTATGGCTCATATTAGATTCTAATGTCCATGATATTAATATTAGATAATGATGGACACCTCATCTACCCCTCCATAATGAAAGTGGTCAAAATTTTCCTCCATAAACCCCACCACCACCCACAAGGAAAGTAAATGAATCTAAGGGTTGTGATATCATCAATCAACATAAAAATGCCCTTGCTAAACTTTTTATTTTGGAGATATTAAAAATATCAATAGTTTACAAGGATATCCTCTATGATGTTTTGCATAATACAACTATTCCTAGTGATACCCATTCACCATCATTTGCTTCTATCATGAAAACCATCAAGAATGTCAACAAAGTCATCACATTCAATAATGAATATGTACCTCCCAAACACTTCATAGAATAATATATTCCACTATTCATTTGTAGTCAGATATATGGAAAGGTCATCAAACATATATTGGTTGAAAATGGTTCAAGAGTGAATATTTATAACTATGTTGTCTTAAAAAATTGGACATCAATATGATAATATTAAAAAATTAAAATACAATATTATGGGATTTGATACTACTCATCAAACACTTGGAACTATCACCTTGGATTTAAAATTAGGTCTCAAACTAAAGCATACCATTTTTCAAGTGATACCCAGCCGATTGCATTAGAATTTACTTTTAGGGAGACCTTTGATTCACGAGGCTTTAATTTACACATTCCATAGATGTATCAAATTTTTAGATGATGGACATGAATATTATTTTTTAGTTGATGATACACCTTTATGATCCTAAAAATAAAGCAATCATAATTCAAGATCATTATATTATACCAACTAAATAACCATTTATACTTTATCACATGCATACATATGAGGTAAGTGAGTCAATCAAAAAACATGATATAACACCAATAACAAGAATTTAATTAGATACAAAAAAGCATCCCCAACTACTATCTAACAATAGGAAAAAATACATCTCCCTCATTTTGTCAATTCTAAAGATCCTAATTGAGTAATAATAGATTGGTATGATAGTGACAAGGATGATATGCAAGATCCAATAGATTAAAAGCTAATTAATCTTAAACTTAATCATGTTGATCCTGAAGAATACTTATCTCATACTCTATTCACATATATGGGAGTGGGAAAATATCAAGAGGATCTAATAAACATGGTAAATTAGACATTATCATGGAGGCACAATATTTCAAGGACAAAGGAAAATTTATCATTCAAGATAATCACCATAATCGTAATGCCAATGCTTGTTATAATATTAATTCACAATAATATCAATAATAAATTCTAGCTTTATGTCTAAGGGTTACATCACTTGAATACAAGATTGCAAATATTATCAAATTTCAAATTATTATAGTTAATGTAACATCTCTTCAAGTACATACTAAAGTTTAATAATAATAGTTACAAATGGCACAATGTCAACATAATATGTTATTAAAAGAGCAAAAGGAACAATTTAAAGTAAATTGACAAAGAACAGTCATCAAAAAAGAAGAACACAAAGCCAAGTTGAAAAAAAAAACCAAACTACTCAAGACAACATATTCAAAAAAGGGTTTATTATAAAGAATAGTCATAATCAATATACAAAAAATTAAGCTACTATGGTTATAAATGAGGGATTTAAAAAATGTTCATCATATATAGAGACTTTGATTTTTAGACTCAACATTGATAATAAGAAATGTAAATAGGTTGAAATTTCTAATTTTCTAGAGGAAAAATCATGCATCATGACACTTATTAAATATTTTGGATATACCAAATAACATTCAAGTAATATTATCAAGTCTAAATGTTACATTGGATCCATTAATCTTCTAGTAACACTTGGATTGAAAACATGTTCAGTTACATTTCACATTGACCCTACCTTGGTTAATGCATTGTAAAATTCGGAAAATCATGGATGAAAGAAATAGGACCAACATTAGACAAAGATCCTAACTCTGTCACATTTAGCATGAAGGTTTAATGGTTAAAATCTCAATTTTTGATAAATCCAACAATCAAAATATAAAAAACACAATACTTCATTAGTTATCATTCCAACAAAGACAACTAGTATAATCACACCATAAGAACATGATATAACACCTCAATAAAAAAAACATATATAAAAATTAACTAACATAATATGGTGTAGTTAGATTTAATTATACACATGCAAATAATGAGTATAACAACATTCTAAAATTATAGGACCCAAAAGAATATTATATTCCTTGTTATGAACACTAAGAAGATTGGTATAGTAATCATGACACCACATGACCTACTTAGTGGCATCCCATCCCCATCATTGGTTTAACACATAACTTAAAATGTGATTACATATGTTATATATGTACTCTATGGAAACATCATTTGGACCAAGTTATTGGTTAAGAAATAACATTCATCAAATATTTCAAAAATATAAAAAAATCAATATTTTAAAAATACAAAAACATTCAAATGTTTTAAAAAATAAAAAATTGGGACCTGTACACGACATGCATTATATGTTTAATTCTTTACATATGTTATTTATCACATTTTTTTTAGATATCATATTATTTTTTATAAAAACATGCAATTCAAAAGGTATATAAGTGTGATGTGAGACATACATCATACATGGATTCTTAGATGCTACAATCGCTTCTACATAGTGTCCCTATGTATATTGGGGGCTTCTAAAATCTACATGTTACATTATAATAGGTTATATCTATCTATGACATCAAATTATTTTTTAGATACATATCTTACAAGTGTCTTTCTAATCACTTATATATTACATTGTTCCCCATAGATATGCTACTTTCCTAACAATATGACCTAGATGCATATGGATGCAATAGACTAGTTTTCACTTGTTATATATTCCTTAAATATTGTTTATTTTCTTATATTATAGTATATACATTTATTTTTAATTGTGTGTGTCCCTTTTACCTTATGTGAAAATTTATTCAGCATCTCTATGAGATCATTTCTTGATATATGTGACATTTGAACATGTCCATTACATGTGTCCTTTGGCCATATGTGTGCAATATTTAGTTATGCAACATTTAAACATGTCCCTTGTATTTGAATTATTATATGATATTTCATGACATTATCATATGTTGTGCATGTTTTCTTTCTGATCTTGATTACAGTGCCATGATGCATATCATGCATTTTTAATATGGTTATTTTATTATAGACTTCATTACTATATCTATTTAGACATGACATTAGTATGATTAATATTCAATATATTACATACATGATTCAATCCTAACTTAAATTTTATAATGACATAATCTCAAATGTAATGAAATAATGATATATGATCATATATTTATCACATGGTACATTTAACTCTTCTTTTTAGATGAATGACTTGCAGGCTACATGTCTAATCTCAAAATGAGAGCATCACAATAGGCTTGTCTAATATATTAAAACCTCCATGAATTTTTTTGGAATAAAGTATTTAAAAATAGATAATAAAGGTTTCAAAATATTCAAATAAAATTCAACTATCAAATTATTTAACATAATACAAGTTTTCAAAGATTCAAAGGAATGAAAAATAAAATTCTATAATAGAATACAAGATTTTAAAGATTAAAATTTATTTTTAAATCAAAACATATGAGATATATTGTCACATTAATATATATTATGGGGGAATATGACATGGATATGCACTTAATTTTCAAAAACTCAAATCACAGAATCATATGCACACATATATGCATCAACATGTGTAAAGCAATTACAAAATCAAAGTTACAATTTTCAAATACAATTGAAATTGAGCTTATAGATGCATACCACTCTATATCATTGGCATAATAAGGGGGAAATGATACTAATTTATTCTTAATATTATTTAAAAAAAATAAAAGTTCAAGATTATGATGCTTTAAAAGTGTAAAAAAGGTTTGATACTTATTCATGCACATTTTCAAATATCAAAGTTCAAAGTTCAAAAGTAAAATATTAATTTTGAAGTAAATTATTTGATAAATGTGGTCATGATGGGGGAATTAATATTAATCATCATATTTAGATCATGTAAAATTTAATCTAGATATATATACAATGGTGTGATTTGAATCTATGAAGTTGATGTACATTCAAATGTAATGACACTTAATGGTCTTGGCATCACTTATGGTGAATCTATTATGGTTATTTTTTTTGGATTAATACTCTATGAAATACTACACATTTATGGTTGCAACAATGCATATTTACAACTAAATAGATTGATTAGTTATTCAATTTGAAACTTGATGACTTTAAATTTATCATTGGTTAAAATTCTCTAAATGCTTCAACAAGGGGGCATAGTTCTCCATTATCAATTATAGGTTTTAGGTAAAATTGGTCTCACCTATGTATATATGTACTACTTCCTTTCTCTCTTTTCAATTTTACAATTTGAAAATTTAAGTTATTTTAAATTTAAAATGCACAAATGACTAATTCATAAGTTATTATAGGGTTTGATAAATTTGAGTGCACTACACAATTGAAGCATTTTCTCAAAGATAAAGTGTGTTATACACAACTAGGTTCAATTATTTCTCCTTTACTATAGATATTTTATTACTAAAATAAAATGGAGGAAATGGTAGACACATAAATATGGTCACAAGTAATTAATAATGTCACTTATTGATATATTCCAAACCACATGGCTTGCACACAATTAAATGAATCTTATTATCCATTTCTCTAATCCATTTATCTAAATATGGGTTTGATCCTTTGTTTGTTGTTATTATTACACACAACTCTCAATATTAAATGGTTAATCTATCTAAAATCACCTTTAAAATATATCAAACAAAGAATAGCTATCCTTAATCCTTTTAGATAGGTTTGTGATATGTGGATTGGATCATAATATGCTCATGTCCACCTACAATGGGTGGATTTTGGGCCAAAAAAAAAAGAATTTCTAAAGTTTAAAATATTTTTATGTGTCTTCCTTGATGTTTCACCTTGTCGGATAAAGGAAATTATCAAAAGGTTTGCCTAAAATAAATGTTAAAAGACACTAACTATACACACATGCTATTCACTTCTTTCAATCATACATACTTTTTTAAATTGAGAAAATATTCTATATTTTTTTAAAATCCAAGATCACTCACAAGGAGGAAACATATTATAAGTCAAAATCTTTCTAGATAAAGTCAATAACTATAATTATAAAGTATAAAATCCATTTTATAGCTACATATATATAGTAAAAGGAGAATAATTTCACATTCACTCAAGGTTGGATAGCTACATAAGCTTAATTTCCCTCTTTAGAGTATTGGATACATAGATAGTAGTCAATCATCAAACAAGTGATTGAAGAAAACTCAACCCATTACACTCATTTATTTTTATTGTAGGTTTTCAATATATAAAAGTGTCCTAAGGGTTTCAAAGACAAGAATTGACAAATAGTGATTTATATATGACCAAAATTTAGTTTTGATATCTTACATCACTCAATAGAAATAGGCACAATAGGTTTAGAAATTAGTTTGAATATATAATCAACTGAGATAAGTCTACGGTCAATGGCCTTGGCTTGTTTGCACTAATATTCAATTACAATAATCACATATTATAACATATTATACTAATACCCATGATCCATCATTTACTAAATTATTATTTATCTATTTATACTTGTATGCCATCTGTCAAAGTTAACTTGGATGAGTTAGTAGTCAATAGACTCAAGCATAGTTCACTACAATCCACTTCCAATGGACCTATATATATTTTATTTATGATTTAATTACTCATTATGGTCTTACAAAGTCATCTCTTCTTCTAATTTTCACTATTATATAGTTAGAATAGTTAAGAGGAATTTGTGTACAACCTAAGTATATCACTTTTAGTGTTTTCAAAAAATAATATTTTTCTATATTTAGCATTTTGTCAAAATCATAGTAGTTAATTGTTGTACATTTATGATTTTGATATTTATTGTTTTAAATCTATTACAATATATTAAAAATTTATTTGTTTCATAAAAAATAGCGTGAAACATTTTTCAAGAATATTTATATTAATCTCACATGCATTTTAGTCTACAACCAACCCTTTATATGTCAACAATTATATATTTTTATGAGATTATATTATTTAAAATGTTATATCTGGGGATATCACTGAACCCACATTTTATTTTATATCCTCATCACTTTATCTACCAAAATTATCCCCTAAACCTACATTTTATCCTAGACTTTAAACTTCTAAATCATAATCCAAAATGTCTATAATTTTTATGACCAACCATACGAGTTTATTTTGACCTTGAACATTCAACTTTAATTATTTTTTATTTTATAAAATTCTTTAGATAATTTGATAGGCCTACTGAAAACTATTTCACCCCTAATATTCTTTTAGGAACCCTACCCCTAAATTATTTAGTGGAACCAAGAAACACTAGCTTCATTATTTTTCTTATATGAAGCATTTATTCTGTAACTATATTTGTTTTGAGAAAAAACATTCCAATCTAAAACATGTTTATTAACTTTAAAATCAACAAGAACAAATATTTACTAACTTGTGATGGGAAAGATCCTTGTAATTTTCACTTAGAGACCTCGAAAATATTTTTTTAACAATTTCAACAAGAAGAAAATTAAAATTGACAATATTTTAATGTCGTATGTCTAGGATAAAATATTAAAATGATAAGAAAATATCAATGAGTAAATTCCTTAAAAAGTGATGTATTTATGGATAAGTATATCCACCATAGGCCATGGCTTATTAAGTGATGTCATCATTATCCCTTTCTTTATTTTTTCCATTGCCTCTCTAGTAAAAAGAAGATATTATTGCATTGATTTATTTTTTATTTTGACTATATAAGATCTTTCACCTTCTAAATTTAATCATGTTATCCTCATTATAACCTCTTAATTTACCTCAAACTTAATTCATACATATTAAGGTTAAAACTTTTTATTTTATATTTTATACAAATTACAAACAAATTTCTTTATTATATACTTAAATCTTTTCAAAAACCTCTATCGAACTTGTAACTTGAAGAATTTGAAGTCATGCCTCACTCTCTCAAAATTAATCAATAGTTATAAATAATTTAGGTATTTTTAAATTGAAAATAATATTTATAGTTCTTAGAGATATTAAACCATCAACTTTGAAAAAATAGTTATATTTTTTTTTATCCTTTAGAAGATGGTTTAAGTAAATTTCCCCCTTTTTCTAGTGAACATTTCCATAAGATTATTTTGAGAGTATGATCTCATATCTTCTAATGAAGTTTGTTTTATCTTTTCCATCTATTTTTTTCTTTCACTTTTTTTTTTACTTACTATTGTTTTAAGAGTTATACTCATAAGTAATGCCCTTATAATATTCTCTTCCACTAATCCTTCACTCATTTCAATTTTCTCATATGTTTCCTCGACTTCGTAACTAATATTCTTAACTTTATCCTCTTCTAGCTTATTCAATAGTAAATCTTCATCTCCTTATTATTTTTCAATTTATTACTTATTATCTTCACTTATATCTATCAATTTATTACCTATTTTTGATTCCATTTTATACTCATCCTTCCACAACCCACTTCCTTCTTCATCAGCCTCATCAATTAAGATTTTATTATCTACCCTCTTTAACCACACCCTATATTTTGTAGACAATTCTCCATTTTAACCCAAATCATATCCCTCCTTATTTTACCCATTATATATATTAAATTCAAAAGACTTAAGAAGGTATTATTGTAGATTCTTCCTTTTCATGAGTTTTTAACTTTATTTTATTCACAATCTATAAGAGTCCTTGTTCCCATTTCTTTTTTCTTAGAATGACCACCTTTCATTCTCCCTTGATTAATTTCCTACATTTTGAATTTTCTTTTGCTCTTACATTCCCAATTCTCTTCAGGTTATTTTTCCTCTCCCAAATCCATTTCATGAATAACCCCATTTTGATGTTTTTATGCTTAAATGTATATTCATTTGCAATATGTCCATCATGAAATGAATTTTATCAATTGATTTTAAACATAAATATTTTAAATGAATTAAATTACTTGGAATATAATGGAGATATCCTTAGGGAGAGGTTTAAATATGTTAATTTCTATCTTAATCATTACATATATTTCATTATTTTTACAATTCTTTCTTAAATTTCATGCATAAAACTTATCTAAAGAATTTCCTATATCCTTAAATATTTAAATTTTCCAATATTAAAAAGGAAGAGAATACCATCTTATGTATACATATGTAAACATATTATCATGATTTTTCAACTAAAAACCATCCTTCTAAGATTGAACTTCAATTATTTAATCAACTATATTCAATATGTATTTCCTCAAGACCACTTTTTTGCCTTTTTAATATAATATTACCATGCAGAGATCCTTTGGTAAATATAATAAGTAATAAAATCTTCTTCTTTTTAATTATTTTTTATTATTGGTAAACATATTAGTAGAGAAAGGGATCACACCCTTGAACAAAATGAAGAGAAGATAACACATGAAAACATTGATAATAAAGATTAGACAAAAAATAGGAAAAAAAACCACACTATCCTAACAAAAATGGAACATCAAAAAAAATATAACACCCAGACAACAAAACATTTGCAAGGGTTCAATAAACATAAATAATAGCAAAACATAAAACTATTGGCTAGTAATATCATAAATGATCGCAATGGCCTCCTAATCACCTTTAAAAGTTTGGAGTTAGTTTTTAAAGTTTATATCCTCAAACATCTCAACTTTATCCACATGTTTTCTCTCATTCCCCATTTTTATTTTGTTGGAACCTTCTTAGGGATCCCCTTCTTTCCTCTCCTTGAATCCTTCTTATGGCATCTTGATGTTAGAGGCATAATTTTTAATGGTGAATTTTCTAGTTGAAATCACTTAATCCACATTACCTTTGATGGATTTCATATATTTCTCCAACCTCTATATATTTATATCAACTTTGGCCAGGTCCTCCCTTAATTGAAAAATATCTTGGAAAAGTTCCCACTATATGATGTCCTATTGGGCCCTATCTTGTTATTGGATTTCTTCCTTTCCAACATCATCTACATTTTTTGGAAATATTTTTTCAAGTTCATGTTCTTGATGAACAAACCTTTCATAATGTTGAGCTGAAAATTGAAGGCTTTCTCTAACTTCACAATCCTCCCAAAATGGTCTTACTCCTTCAATTTTACCTCCTTTCCTTAGGGTTGGGGATGGACTCACTAGTATGTTATAACCTGACCTGCATATTCCATTTATATACTATTATACATAGTTCTAACACACTTTTACACTATTCAGTGATACTTGGAACCATTATTTTAATTTGTTTTAGATATTGAATAAAATGCTCTAGCTAGAGTTTATTTTGTATATGAGTTGATTTGGTTATGATATATGATTTTCTACATGATGCTATTTAGTTTATCTTACATATAATTATATGTTATAGGTAATGCTGATGCCATTTATGGGTGTAGTTACAAGTGAAATGAGCTAGGTTGGTGGTGTATTTGTTGGTCAAGGGATAAGAAATAAAGGCAATTGACACAAGTAAAAAGGGAAAATATAATAAGCCATAAAAATTGTAGTAGTATATTCATTTTATATTATTATTTTTGATCATCTTCTTGACTTGTCCATCATGTATTCTGATTATCTTCACTTTATCTATTTTAAAGATTTGCGGGATTGCTTATATTGTCTTATATATGATAATTTTAGCATGTTGCTTTATGGCCATTTAAATTGTTGTTGCAGTCTTGTTATCACTACATAATTATTTCACTCATATATGAGCTTTGACAATGTTGACTCCTTGTTTAACTTGATTGGTGTCATGACTTCGTGTGTCTTGGTTCAAACCTAGAATTATTCTTGTTATTATTTTATTAAATCATTATTGTTGCTTGGGTGTACCTTGGAATTGTTTTATAACCTCCCCCCTCGCTTGTCACTCTCCTCTCTTAAGCTCCTAGAAAAGGAGCCTAGTGAATGGTCTCCTAAGTCAAATTAAGTAATAATGTTATTATTTGAAAAATAAATATTTTCTGTAATCACCATGGTTTGTGGGACATTGACCCAAATCAAATCTTATTATTACAATTTTTTTGGTCTTGGTAAAAATCTATTCATGCATTAATTTCTTTGGTGACTTGGGATGAGCTTAGCTCGACCCCCAATGCCATTTTGGCTTACTTGGTTGATGGGGTTAGTTGGTAGAAGGAGGAGAGAGAGGGAAGGAGGCATATAGAAGGGATGAGAAAGAGATGGAACCCTAGGGCATGGAAACATCATGGAGGAGTTTTGGGGGCACAAATATATTATTGGGGAGAGAGAATTGACCTGCTTAGGGATATGCCTAGAAAAGGAGGGCATGGAAAAATAAGTAAAGCACATTTTTTTTGTTTTCACTTCTATTGAGATTGAAGAAAACAAGTAAGTTCTATACTTCCTCTTTATTTTCCATGCAAAATTTGTTGTATTCATTTCCAAAATCAAGAGGGCAAGTAATATTACAAAAAAAAAATTACTTGCAAGTTCATAAAGAAATCATATAACTTCCTAATGAACCTAAAAGGGTTTGTAGATGGATTTAAATTATGAAAATCCATTACTCCCTCAATAGAGTATTAACAATCTAGTTTCCAACCACTTAGGTTTTTTGGGTTTTTTAAAAACTAGTTGTTTTAGTCAAAATATTTGCATAATAGTAATGGCTAAGTCATATTAATCATTTATAGTTTTTATTTTGTTTACCTTGCTAAAAAATGGTGACCTGGCTCAACCTTAGGAATAAATTTTGGTCATTTATTTAAACATTTAATTGGTTTTATCTTTTACCCTGATTTTGTATTTTGGAAGTTGAATTAATGGGTTGATATTTTGGTAAAACTTTTGTACATAATTTTTATGGGTTTTTAATGAATAAATTTTTGTTTGTGCTTGGAGGTTTTTGGAAATCATGCTTTTGGTTGAATATGTCATTTTATGGATAAATAATTTAAATGATTCATTTGTTATACCTATGGTTAAGATATTATTTATTTACAGTTGGCTTGTGCAATATTGTGAATTGCTTAGTTTTAAATTGAAACCAATTATTTAATAACCTAATTTGGAAAACTTGTCACTATTGTAAGTGAATAAATATCCATATCTATTTAGTTGGTAATGAATAAGTGCAGTGTTTAAAACCTTCGTGGTTGTTACAATTTTATTTCTCGTTCATTTTTTTATGAATGCATATTATAAGGGTTCTATTTTGTTTATTAACTTGGTTACCTGGAACATATGATGAAGGAAGAATGAGGTCAATTAAATCAATCGTTGACTTCTAAAATCCTTTAGATGAATACCAAGTTGCTAAGATTATTTATTGATGTTTGTATTTGAAATTTTAGTGTGAAATTTTCATTGTTATAACTGATGCAAGTTAAATGACTCCTTCCTTGATTGTCCTTGCCTACATTTCCAAAGTCCCAAAATATGGACTCCACTTCCCAACTGATGGTTGGGGATGGTAAGGGCCACCGATTGGGGGGGGGGGTCATAGGATAGGTCAAGATAGAATAGTTCATGTTAGGAAGACACATGCTTATCAATCAACTAGTTTATTGTTGTAATTTGTGATAGTAATCCATTGTTGATATAGTGATGCAACGTGCTTTTTAAAATGACTGATTTAATATTCTTAATGGAATCATTTACTACTATTGTAGGATTTATGTCTCTTCATTGAGTTGTATCATATGAAACTAGTCACTATAATCCTAAGTTTTAATTGTATTGATTAAATACTCTAACATATTTCATTTGCCTTCTCAAATATTTAGATTGGAAATTATATTTTTAGTTGCAGCATTATGTTTTAAATCATTGAATTATGTTATAATTTTTTTTATGAATGTGTTCATTATATGCTTAACCTAGATGTTCTTTTTTCTCAGTATAAATGTTTATTAAAGCTTGTACCATCTTCTAGTATATGAAAACTTGACACTTAAGAGTGATTTAAATTAATGTATCTTCTATATGTTGCAATTAGATGATTGGAAATTAGTTAAGATTTACTAAGCAAGCAAAATTCATACCTTGTTAAAAAGCATGACTAATCTTTCTTAAATTGTCATTATTTGGCATTACATTCCTTACTATGGTACAATTATTTATAACTTTCATTTACATTGCTGTAATTTAAATTGTCTAGTCTACTTTTAGATTAAAAAATACTACCTATAGGTGCATTTGCTATAAGATGTTATGATACTCAGTTTCAACTTCATTAAATAGTTATTCTAGTTTTTGTACAAGTTTATTTTTCCATCTTACTTTGACTTACATATTTTAGTAGGAAGTTGATCCTTTATTTTCATAATTAATGATATAAAATTAAAAGTATTTATATTTCCTAAGGCAATGAAATGAGTAAATGGATTAAAAAGGATTTATTTCTTACAAAGTTATGTTTCAATTCATCCTTATGCTTTAAACTATTAGCACTGGGAATAAAGGCAATTCAAATTGATAAATATAACATGATTATTACTAAGATTTTTAGAACATTTATTCAATGAATTATAAGTCAAATTCATTATATTTTATTTTTAAAACCTGAGACAAGATAGTTACAAACACTATTCTCTTTGCCACAATAACTAATTATATCATTACTCCTTAACTGATAACTTAGTCAAAGTAGTTATTTTGATTCATGGGTTACAGGAAGATCATCTAAAATCCTCAATTGATATTTAGTTAGCCATTAATTTTTTTTCCAACCTTTAGTTCATACTCTTTTTATTCACAACTAATGTATATTTGAGTATCAAAATGCATAGTGACATATAATGTCAAGGAGGTTACGATCCTTCAGTACACAATTTCAACAAGTTAATGGATATAGTCAATCATGCTTAAGTTGATTAAATAGACACATTAGTATTTTATTTATGACATTGTAATGAATTATAAATAAAATTGACATTCCTATATGAACTGATTTCAAAATATTAAATAAATGACTATAGATTTTACAATTTTAAATGAAGTGGCATAATTTTACTAGTCTTATGATTATGGCTGAGTGACACATAAATAAAACTAGGGAAATATAAATCTCTAGAAGACTATTTATGGGATGGTGTAGTGAGAGAATGATGCCACTATAAGTTGAAAATATAATATCTACTCATAAACAATATTGACTTTGAAAGAATTATAAATTAGTTAAAATAACAATTTTCTAAAGTGAAGACATAAGGTACAATGACCCTATAATCATAGATCATGGTATAATGATCTAAAAATTAGGGATAGTACCATCATAAATTTTCACATACATAAAGTACATGAATATTCAATTATATCTTAAGGGTGTGTAGGCATAGTCTAAATCCTAAAATCTATTCAGTATCATTATTTGAATTACATAGAATAAAAGTTATGAACTTAACTTAGAGTAAATTCCTTCTTGAATAACATTGATAACTTAAGTAATTAACTTATCTAGCCTGAGCTCTAAGAAGGCTGAGTTAACTACCATAATCTATACCAGGTTTCTATAGATGTCAAAAACTTAGGTAGGATAAAGACACCTAGGTGGTCCTATTGGAAAGGCATCTGCTACCATGTAGTTCTAGATATATCACTATGGATCACATATTGATACATCCTAAATTACATGTGGATCTACTTAGGGTAATAATATTCCCCATAAAATATTCTAGGAGTAATTAATTTGACTAAGGGTTTCATGTACGTAAACATGGTGATAGAATATGTAAAATTAATTTTTAGGTTGTAAACCATTTCACCTTTTGTTGTAAACTATGAAAGAAGGGACACTCATTTTTTTGGGGGTCATTTCACCTAGTATTAGAGCATGCACTAAATTATTGATTCTAAATGTAATAGAAATTAATATAATTTAATTCTAAAATATGCCTAAGAACTATTTGATGGCTTCTTAGGAAATTTGTTAATACCAGAGCTGACATTAATCAGGTTGAAAATTATCAAGGAATTTATAGACCAATCCTAAGAGGTAGAGGTTAAGGTAGAGGTAGAAGCCAAGGTAGGAGCCGTACTACCAGAAACCTAAACCAAATCAAGAATGAGCCTATTACCCATAATGAAAATAATAATATAAAATTAATAAATGATAATGTGGCTAGGAAAATTCAAAATGATAAGTAATAAGATATCCTTCATGGAATCTTATCTACTCTAAATGCCATTCAAGGAAAAATCAAAAATCAAAAGTGGAGGCTAAACAATTTTGAGGGTGTTCCTTAAGAAGAGGTCCCTCGATTAAGAGATAGACAAATAGGGGATAAAATACTTTAGGGATTACTTATAAGAATGATAGATCCCATAATTAGAGAAATAAAAAAGCTTCCCACACATACCTTCTCAGGTGAGGAATTAAGAGATGTAGCTGATTCATGGCTTGTCAATAGTCACAAATACTTTAACCTTCATGACATGCCATCTAATGTGAAGGCAAGGGTTGTTATATATAAGTAAAATTGTTCTATTTAACTATGGTGGAACCATATATGTGCCTTGAAAGGGTATTAACCTATGACTCTCACCTAGTCAATTTTATAGAAGCATTTCTGAAAAAGATACCTAAGTGAAAAATTCAAGGAGTAGAAAATAACAAGTTTTTAGTTGTTTAAGAAAGAAAATATGTTTATACTCAAATATGAAAATAAGTTTTTGAATCTGATAAATCATGTAGATTACATGAAATATGAAGAAAAAACATAACCAAGTTCAAATTAGGACTAAAAGAAATATTGATGCATGATGTCAATATGATTAATCCTAAGACACTAGCAACTACTATAGAGTCTGCTAGCATCTTAGAAGAGAAGGAAAAGTCTTGGCAAAAAGTGAGACAAGATTTAAGGATGAATAGGTAGAAGTCAAAGGCTATGAACCCACCACCCACATCTAAAAGTTTCAAGAAATTAGACTAGAATCACAAGTTTTAAGGGAGCAATAGGAATTTTAATCGATTCCAAGGTCAAAATAAGAATTTTAAAACCCAAGGCAACTCTAAAAATGGGTCTTTGATGAAGGATCAACACCAAAAAAACCAACATAGACTAGTCATAAGGGAAAATAGTTTTTTAGTAGACCCACAAAAGATACTAGTATGTTGGGAATGTAGTGATAACCACTATCACAATAACTACCTAAAGTTGAAATTGGGATAACCAACAGACTATAAAGTATATGTTGCAGTGGATAACTAGAAAAGTTGTTTTTTAGGCCACCTCAATTGAGATTAGAGGTAATCTTGTTAGTAATTATATAAATATGTTAATTAATTTAGATGCTATAAATAACTTTATTTCATCTTATGTAATGAATAAATGCAATAAAAAATCTAAGTGATTGAGAGAAGAATGAGAAGTTGAACTCGGTACCAAAAAGAGGGTACATATCAAAGATTTCTTAGATCAAACCAAACTTGATATGGGTCTCTTCAAGACAAGGGCAAATATATTTTTAACACCCTTATAGTCTTATGACATTATATGAGGCATGGATTGGCTACAACAACACCATGTGATACTTGATTGCTCTAAAAAAGGATGTAATGCATTGATGGGAATGGAAAAATTGTTGAAATCCAAGGTCTTCAAGGGCCAAAAATGATTTTAGCCCTACAATTAAAGAAGGTTGTTTGAAAAGGGTGTAATCTCTATGCAATCCAATTGTAGGAACTTCTCAAGCAGGAACCATCTTGTTTAGATTTTCCTTTCTTACGGGAATTTGTGGATGCTTTCCTTAAAAAATTACATAGTTTACCACCAAAATAGGAATTTGAATTCACTATTTAAATTTTCTAGGAGCTACCCCTGTATCAAAATCTCCCTACCAGATAAATGTTATAAATTTTCAAGAACTAAAAGTACAATTACTAGAAATTTTGGATAACAAAATCATACAACCAAGCGTGTTACCTTGGGGTGCTCTGGTGTATTTATAAGAAAGAAAGATGGAAATTTAAGGTTATGCATTGATTTTCATGTTCTCAACAAGATGATGATAAAAAAACATTACCTGTTGCCCTAGATTGATGATTTGTTCGATCAGATGAAGGATGTAGCAGTTTTTCTAAAATTAATTTAAGATCCATTTACAATTAGTTAAGGATTAAAGAGGAAGATATATAAAAATACCTTTCAAACTTGATATGGACACTATGATTTCACCATATTATCATTCAACCTCACCAATGAATTTGTGACATTAATAAATTTAATGAATAGTGTTTTCAGGGACTTCTTAGACAAGTTTGTACTAGTGTTCTTAGATGGCATCCTCTTCTACTATAAGAATGAAGTTTAACATGATCAAAATTTAAGGTTGGTTTTGAAAATATTAAGACAACATAAGTTTTTTGGTAAGTTTTCCAAATGTGCCTTCTACTAATAAAAAATACATTACTTGGGACATGTGATTTCCAATAAGGGCATAGTAGTGGACTCAATAAAAATTCAAGCCATTCAAGAGTGGCCTGCTCTATCTAATGTACATGAAGTACATAGTTTAATGAGCATGGATGAATACTATCAATGATTTATGTAAAATTTATCTCACCTAACCAACCCCATTACATCCTTATAACATAGGGTTAGATAATTACATAGACACTTTAGTGTGAAGAAGCTTTTAGAAGGCCCAAGGAGATGTTAGCAATAACCCCTATTCTTATTATAAATGATCCAAATAATCATTTTGAGGTATGGGCTGATGCTTCTAAAGAAGGATTTAGCAAAATGTAAAGTGGTGGCTTATGCATCTCACAAGCTTGAGGAAGCTGAAAATAACTATCCCACACATGATTTAGAACTTGCTACCACAGTACATGCATTAAAATAGTGGAAGCACTATTTGTTAGGCAAATATTTCAAGGTGAAATCTGACCACTATAGCCTATAACATATTTTCTCAATAGATGACTTGAATTCCCACCAATGTATATGTGTGGATTTTGTTAGTAATTTTGACATAAACATTAATTATGTAAAAGATAAGGAAAATCATGTGGCTAATGTACTCATCCGACATGCATACCTTAATACCTTGTCTATTTTATAAGGAAATTATAGGAATGTTATCCTATAATAACAGCTTGCTGATAATTATTGCCAAGAAGTAAGTGCAAAATTGGCTAATGAGGCTTTGGCAAAAATATTTGCTAATTTTTATATTGAATTAGATGGCCTTGTAAGGCATCAAAATAGAATTTTTGTACCCAAATTAGGTGGACTACATAATATTATACTAGAAAAAGTGCATACATCACCCCATTTCTCCCATCTAGGGTTACTAAAAGGATTCATGAACTAAAAAGGCTCTATTTTTGTCCTGGTCTAAAGAAAGATGTTGTTGATTTTATGATAAGGTGTCTAAAATGTTAGTATGTGAAGGTTGAACACTGCCATTCTAGGGGTATGTTGTACCCACATGACTTACCAAAATAAAAATGGGTAGTGGGTTAACTTGATTTTATTATAGGATTGTCTAAATCCTGTAGCCGACATGACACCATATTGTTAATAATTGACAAAGCAACTAAAATTGGTCACTTTATTGCTAAAAATTTAACCGATGATGATATTATTTTTGTTAAATTATTTATAAAAGAAATGATTTGATTACATGATATGTGAGAAGTCATTATATCCAATAGAGATAAGCTATTAATATTAAGGTTCTAGTGAACATTGAACACAACCTTTGACACTAGAGTAAATTTTAGTTATTTATACGACCCAAAAACAGATGGACGAGTTGAAAGATTGAACCAAGTAGTCAAATACATGTTGTGCATGTATGTTATATATCAACAAACCAATTAGGAAGATTATCTTCACTTAGTTGAGTTTGATTATAACAAATCTTATCATTATGAAATTAAAATGGCTCCTTTTGAATCCCTGTATAGATGAAAATGTAGAACTCCACTTGGATGGGATAGACTAGAAAATCAATCCATTATTGGTCCAAAATTATTACTGGAATATGTTGAGAAAATGGATATAATACACCAAAACTTAAAGGTTGTTTTTGATCGAAAAAAAAGTTATGTTGATTTAAAGAGGATGCCTCATGACTTAAATATTGGAGAGAATATTTTTCTATGTGTGAATCCCTAGAAGAGTTCCATCAAGTTTGGAAAAACCTCCAAGTTGGATCCTCAATATTTTGGCCCATTTGACATTTTATACAAAATCATCCCTATAGCCTACTGAATGGCTTTACCTCCTTCTCTATCAAGAATCCATGATGTGTTTCATATTGCATTACTAAGAAAATATGTCCCTGATCCATCTCAGTGTTAGATTAGAAAATTTTGTAGGTTTTAGAAGAGAAAAAGATCTAGCTATAACCAATGAAAATCTTGCGTCATTGTAGCATTAAGCTAAGAAATCAATAAATATAGCAGGTTTTGATACAATGGGACCCATTAAGTACTAGAAATGCCACTTGGAAGGATACACAGATGTTTAAACAACACTATGCCTACTTATTTTGATCTATCACAGTGAAAACTCCTCTTTATGGGGATGATGATGTTATAACCCCACCTACTATTCCATTGATATATTATCATACATAGTTTCATCATACTTTTACACTATTTAGCGATATTTGGAACTATTATTTTAATCTATTTCAGATATCAAACAAAATACTATAGCTAGAGTTTATTTTGTATATGAGTTGATTTGGTTTTACTATTCAATTTTTTGCATGATGATATTTAGCTTAGCTTACATATAATTATATGTTACAAGTACTACTGATGCCTTTTTTGGGTGTAGGTATAGGTGAAATGAGATAGGCTAGTGGTGGATTTCAATGGTTGGGGGATAAGGAACAAAGGCAATTGACATAGGTAAAAGGGGGAAATATAATGAGCCATAAAACTTTTAGTAGTTTATTTATTTTATATTATTATTTTTGATCATCTTCTTGACTTCTCCATCATGTATTCTACTTGTCTTCACTTTTTTTATTTTGATGATTTGTAGGATTTCTTATATTATCTCGTATGTGGTAATTTTAGTCTATTGTTTTATGGTCACTTCGGTTGTTATTTCAATATTGTTATCAATGTATAATTATTTATCTCATGTATGAGATTTGGAAATGTTGACTCCTTGCTTAGGTTGATCGATGTCATGACTTCATGTGTCTTGGTTCAAAACTCAAATTTTTATTATTATTATTATTATTATTATTATTTTATTAAATCAATATTATTGCTTGAGTGTACCTTGGAATTGTTTTCTAACCTCCCCCCTCTCTTGTCACTCTCCTCTCTCAATCTCCTAGAAAAGGACCATAGTGAATGGTTTCCTACATCAAATAAAGTAATAATGTTATTATTTTAAAAATAAAGATTTACCATAATCACCATGTCTCATGGGAATTTAACCCAAATCAAATCTTATTATTGCAATTTTTTTGGTCTTAGTGAAAATCTCTTCATGCATTAATTTATTTGGTGACTTGGGAGGAGCTTAGCTCGACCCCCAATGCCATTTTGGCTTACTTTGTCGATGGGGTTATTTAGGAGGAGGAGAGAGAGGGAGGGAGGTGTAGAGAAGAGTCAAGGAAGAGATGGAACCCTAGGGCATGGCATAAACATGGATGAGTTTTGGGGGTAAAAATATATTATTATGGAGAGAGAATCAACTTGATTAGTGTCATGGATAGAAAAGGAGGGCATGGAAAAGGATGTAAGTACATTTTTTTTGTTTTCTCTTCCATATAGATTCAAAAAAATAAGTAAGTAATACAATTCATCTTTCTTTTCCATGCAAAATTTGTTGTATTCATTTCTAAAATTAAGAGGGAAAGTAATATTATAAAAAAACTTACTTACATGTTCATAAGGAAGTCGTACAGTTTCTTGATGAGCTTACAAGGGTCTGTAGAGAGATTTAAATTGCAAAAATCTATTACTCCTTTATTGGACTATGAAAAATCTAGTTTTCAGCCACTTAGGTTTTTGAGGGTTTTTAAAAACTAGTTGTTTCAGTCAAAATATTTACATAATAATAATAATGAGTCATTATTAATCATTTATAGTTTTATTTTGTTTACCCTAATGAAAAATGGAAACTTGGCTTATCCTTAGGAAGACATTTTGGTCATTTGTTTAAACATTTTATGGGTTTTACCTACTTCCCTAATTTTGTGTTTTGGAAGTCCAATTAATGGGTTATTGTTTTGGTAAAAAATATATGCATAAGTTTTATGGGTTTTTTATGAATAAATTATTTTTGTAATTTGGGGGTTTTTGGAGATCATGATTTTGGTTGAATATGTTATTTTATTGAGAAATAATTTAAATGGTTCATCTGTTATATATAGGGTTAAGAAATTATTTATTTATATTCAATTGGCTTGTATAATCTTGTGAATTATTTGGTTTTAAATTCAAATAAATTATTTAATAGCCTAATTTGGAAACCTCATCACTGCTACAAGTGACTAAAATATCCATATCTGGTTCACTGGTAATGAATAAGTGCAATGTTTAAAACCCCAGTGGTTGTTACAGTTTTATTTCTTGTTCATTGTTTTATGACTGCATATTATAAGGGTTCTATTTTGTTTATTAACTTGGTTACCTGGAAAATATGATGAAAGAATAATGAGATCAATTTAATCAATAGTTGACTTTTAAAATCCTTCAGAAGAATACCAAGTTGCTAAGGTTATTTATTAATGTTTGTATTTGAAATTTTAGTTTAAAATTTTCATTGTTATAATTATTTCAATTTAAATGGATCATTCCCTTATTGTCCTTGCCTACATTCTTGAAGTATTGAAATATAAACTCCACCACCCAAATAATGGTTATGGGTGGTAAGGTCCACCAATTGGGGGGCTCATAGGACAGGTCAGGACATGATGGTTTATGTGAGGAAGACACCTGATTATCAATCAACTAGTTTATTGTTATACTTTATGATATTAATCCATTATTGATAAAGTGATGCAACACACATTCTAAAATAATTGATTTAATATTATGGTTGGAATCATTTACTACTATAGTAGGAATTATGTCTCTTCATTGAGTTGTATCATATGAAACTAGTCACTACAATTCTAAGTTTCATTTGTATTGATTAAATACTCTCACATATTTTATTTGCCTTCTTAAATCTTTAGATTGGAAATTATACTTTTAGATACATAGTATTATGTTTTAAATCATTGGATTATGTTATAAATTTTTGTATGAATGTGTTCATTATATGCTGAACCTAGATTTTCTTTTTGCTTAGTATAAATGCTTATTAAAACCTATATCATCTTCTAGTATATGAGAAATTGACACTTAGAGTGATTTAAATTAATGTATATTCTATATGTTGTAATTAGATGATTAAAAATTAGTTAAGATTTACTAAGCAATTAAAATTTTTACCTTGCTAAAAAACATGACCATTCTTGCTTAAATTGTTATTATTTGGCATTACACTCTTTACTATGGTACAATTGTTTAGAAATTTCATTTACATTTCTACAATTTAAATTGTTTAGTCTAATTTTAGATTACAAAATACTACCTACATGTGATTTTGGTATAAGATGTTATGCTACTCAGTTCCAACTTCATTAAATAGTTATTCCACTTCTTGTACAAGTTTATTTTACCATCTTAATTTGGCTTACATATTTTAATAGGCATCCGATCCTTTATTTTCATAATTAATGATATAAACTTGAAATCATTTCTATTTCCTAAGGCAATGAAATAAGTAAATAGAATAAAAAGGATTTATTTCTTACAAGGTTATGTTTCAATTCATCCTTATGCTTAAAACTATTAGCACTAGGAATAAAGGCAATTCAAATTTATAAATATAATAGGTTTATTACCAAGATATTTAGAATATTTACTCAATGAATTATAAGTAAAACTCATTATGTTTTATTTTTAGAACATGATAGAAGATAGTTTCAAAAACTATTCCCTTCTTTTCCACAAGGACCGATTATATCATTACTCCTTAACTGGTAACTTAGTCAAAGTAGCTATTTTGATTCATGGGTTGTAGGAATATCATCTAAAATCTTCAGTTGATATTTAATTATCTATTAGATATTGTTCCAACATTTAGTTCATTATCTTTTTATTCACAACTAATCCATCTTTGAGTATCAAAATGGATAGTGAGATATAATGGCAAGGAGGTTACTTTCCTTGAGTACACTTTTTTAGCAAGTTAATGGATATAATCAATCATGCTTAAGTTGATTAAATAAAAATGTTAGTATTTAATTTATGACATGGTAATGAAGTATAAATAGTATCTACATT